>MU835265.1:0-40539 GCA_029204225.1 Diphasiastrum complanatum | reverse complement strand
TCCAATGAAGCTGATCTTCAATTTGTTCCTCTCAACTAGGTCCCTTATCAAATGATATTTGATTGCAATGTGTTTCGTCCTTCAATGAAACACATGATTTCGTCAAGTGTATGGCAGAAGTATTATCCATCTGCAAGATCAGCGGCTCTTTGGTCGTTTCGTGGAACTGTTTGAGCCATGTGATTTCCTTGGCCATCTTCGTGGCTGCGACATATTCTGCTTCATAGGATGATTGAACAGTCATAATCTCCTTCTTGTTGACCCAGAGAATTGCTGCATTCGCTACAATGGTGCACCCACCTGAGACACTTATATAGTAATCCTGGAGTGGTGCCCAATTTGCATCGTTGTAGAAGTGCATCTAGAATCCGGCAAACACAGCCTAAAATCGTTTGTCTTCTGAAGGTACTATAGGATCCGCTTCACAATCTTCTAGTGTGTCAAGCCTGGCCATCAGTGGTTGGAAACCCAAGGATCGTAGGGCATGATCCTTTGTCTTGTACCACTATCACGCAGATTGCTTCAAACTGTAGATACTTTTGTGCATTCGACAGACATAGGTGGGAAGTGATTCACATATATAACTTGGTGGTTGGTCCATATAGACTTTTTCGTCTAATTCGCCATGTAGGAATGATGTCTTCTCATTGACTATGTGAATCCTGAGGTCATAAGCGGCTGCATATGCAAACAGTAAATGTAGGGACGCATGCTTCATGACAAGAGAGAAGGTCTCAGTGTAGTCAATGCCATACTTCTGAAAATCCCTTCGCAGGACTATCAAGGATGCTACCTTTTTTGGGTAGTAACGTATTTATGTTTTTTATTGGAGGAGAGAGACTAGGCCTACCACTTACCCTCCAATACTCCAAGAGGGTAGGCCCATCATTACTAGGGACGCTTCATTGCATTAACTCGTGGGTAGCATCTATCAAGCTCCCTCCCAAATCCCCCAAAAGTGAAACATACTACCAAAAGGTACAATGAAATATGGGTTCTTTTTTTGTACCACCAAACCATGCTTTTAGCCCTTTCTCAAATGAGATTTTTGTTTTTATTTTTGTCTCTTTTTTTGCCAATAGTTTACTTTGTATTTTAAATGTTTAAAAGTTGCATTGTACCATACTATTCCCTTCATTGCTTGAGACAATTTTGATTCACTTCATCTAATGTTGAATTTGAGGATTTTTTCTCCTCTACTTAATCTTGTTGCAATCTGTTTATGGTTGTTTGCATGTTCACCACAAATCATTGCATAAAGCTAGCTAATTTCTCCGCTTGATTTCTTTTGGCATCAAGGGCATAACCAGCAAGTCCTTGGGTTCCATCTCCAACAAACCTTATCACACTATGAACATCATTAAAACTAGGGAATCCATTGGTAAATGAATTGGGTGGATACAAAGATCCATCAACCCAAAAATTTATATGGTGTCTTCCATGTTTTCTCCATGATTGGCTCATTTTTTGATCCAAGTGACGAATGCCCTCTGGGATTGTGGTATGAATGAATGAATATTGCAGTTGGTTTATGTTGGTTAATTATGTTCTAGTGTGATGCATCCATTTCCATTTAACTTAATGCATTTTGGAGTATCTACTCCCAAATTGGTCTAGTTAAGTAGCATGTTAGTTGTTAACGTGATGGTCAACTAATTAGCGAATTCTGAAGGTGGGAGTCCTCCCACTTACCCTTACCTTTGGCCTTGTTCATGTTCACATATTATTTTACCAAGTTTTATTTTTAGAGCCTATGTGGGTGGAGTTGTGTGCTTAGTAGATATAAACATGGAGGAGTTGGACTTGGTTTTCTTGAGTCACATTAATTTGAACTATTTGACTTCAAATCTTTTCTTGGTGAAATGAGCTATCATTGGACAAGTGGTGCATTTCAATTGAGTGTTAATGCTAGGTACGGGCATTTTTTATATTCTCTTGAGTCAAGTTATAGAGCTCTCTAGTAGTTGAGATATTTCATGGGAGTAAGCAACACAAATGAAAAATTTAGATAAAACAAACACACAATTGAGTCACGAGTCAGAGAAGATGACTAGAATGGAACCGAAATAAAATAAAGATAAAGAAAGGGCAAAACAACCTAACCCATAAATGCGTGATTGGAATTTCTTTCTCTTAACTCCAAATCCTTTCAAAAATTAATCCTTTGGCTTGTGGTAGTAGGTTGGGATGTTTCTCATTCTCGACTTAACGTTGCCTTGCCCACTACGGCTCTCAATTGTGGGCCCCTTGAGACCTAATCGCGACAAGCAGCTTGACATGTCTGGCCACGTCTGGCAGTCTGAATGTCGTTGTAGCAGCTCGATCTCTCTCTCGCTGTCGCGTGGATGTGTTCTCTCTCAGATCTCTCTACTCACGTCTCCAGCCTGATTTAAGAGTTTCGATCAAACAAAGTTTCAGCGCCTCATAATATTTTGGACCTGGTTCACGTTGGTGGTTGCTCGGAGCTCTGCATTTTGAAATATATAATCATCCGTCAGCAGCCGGAGATTGAGTGGGGAGCGAGTCACAGTTCAGGAGGATCAGGATGATGCCAATGGGATGGGCTCAAAAGAAACTTGAGCTAGCGTTGCTTGTCATATGTTTGATTGTAACTAGTTGTAGTCTTTGCGGTTTGAAGAAAGTGGAAGCGTTTGGAAGCAGAAGAATGCTGCTTCAAGCCTGTCCTTGCGAAGAATTTTATGTGGTTCGGGCAGGAGAAACGCTGCATTCTGTGAGTGCGAAGTGCAATGCCCCGTTCATTTTGATTGACAATCCTCAAATTCAAGATGGTGATGATATAGAAGAAGGTTCCATCGTAAAGCTAGACTGCTCTCAGGATTAGCAAATTGTAAATACCTGCATCGTAATTATTGTATAGCACAGATCAAAAGCTCTAATCTGCTTCTTACAGAATGCATTCAACAATAAGTCACTATCGCGCTAGAGGTATACTATACTCGTTCAAACTCTGTGTATCGTCTGCTGATGAATACCGAATGGAAGCAGACGTCTTATCAACTATGCTTGCTGATAAATGGCAAACGGCCGTTAATCTCTCCATTGTAGTTATTAGATCTTCACTAAAGCAAGATCTTTATGTATATTTTAAGGTCCACACCTTTGAAATGGAGTGTAGCATTAATGGATTTGTGTAAAGAAAGAGCTACGGTTTTTGGAACTCCATCAACCACGTCATTGTGCATGCGTAAGCGAGGAGAAGTAGCAGCGGCAAGCTTCCTCCTTCGAGAAATAAAGTGTGACGAGAGTGGAATCGCATCCCGATGTGGTTCGCTTATCGAAAATTGCAGCCCGATGAAAATTCTGCAGTTGCGAATTCATTCCTTCACAATATACTTGTGATATGGTCACTTGGCTAAGAAATGTGTGCTACGATTTTAAATCTTGAATCAATAAAAGTTTCCAAATCATGCACATCTATCTTTATGTGGTATTTGCTCCAAACTCTCCCTTGCTTCTACCAAGCCAACTTATAAGAAACTCAATTGGAGACGGTTAATCGTTTACTCTCAAGTGCCTACCCAAAACTAACTCAACACAAAACTAGTTTGTTTTCTTATTAGCTATACTAATCAATTCACTAGCTCAAAGAGGGTCTAGAAGCTTGGAGGATTTAAAAGCATTCAACCCAAATTCCTCAACAATCAAAAGGCTTGCAACACTTCACGTTATGTAGATATGATCTATATGCTTACTTGTTGCACCAAATATGAGTTATTGTTAAACCTTATAACATTCTATTATGAGATAAACTACATATAGCTCAAAAAGAATTTGTCCCAAATAACTAGTCTTGTACAAAAGGTTTATTCAAAATGCAATTAGTAAGCCAAAATGCACTCCATAATTTGCATAAAATTTGCCTTCAATCGATTCACATGCTTTTGATAACATCATAAATTTTGAAAAGACTTTTAGCCAACACTTGCACATTGCAAAAATGAAAGGAGAGGTCGTACTCGCACATGATACGTAGCCAAATGCTCTAATGACCATCTTGCACAAAGGGGAATTGACACTTTCTAAATACATGTCCATGAGTTTTGCAAGTTCTTGATAGTTAGAATGAAATCCAATCTAGTACTTGATATTGTTCTTGGCGTTGAGGATGCATATGAACCTCAAATATTGCAAGGACAAGTGAGTTATAAGAAGAGATGTTGAGTGGAACTTCATTGCATCAAAGATGAATGTGTCCAATGAGCTCCTCAAGGAGGTAGGCACTTTCATCTCTGCCAAAGTGGCTTAGGACACTTTGCAAACAATCTATGAGTCAAAGAACACCAAGATTACTCAATCTGAGGAATTAGGTCCTTCAAACCTATTGAGAAAAGGAGGAGAGTGCTCAAGCTTATGAGTTTTCATTCAATTCATGCCATCCAAGACCATTTACTGTCAATCGGAGAGCCTACATGGAACTTCATTGCATCAAGATGAATGTGTCCAACTAGCTCCTCAATGATATAGGTGCTTGCATCTCGGCCACGAAGGCTAGGATGCCTTGAAAACAATCTACGAGTTAAGAAACATCTCAAAATTGCTTAACATGAGGCAACATGGGTCCTCCAAAGCTATCAAGGGAAGGAAGAGAGTATTCAAGTCTACTTGCTTAGCGTAAAAGACACTAAGTGCTTTATTAGAAAATCATTAAAACCTTTACCATTGATTCATTTAAATATGTAATTTGCTAGTACAAAAGGCAATGGTGGATCTGTGAAAAATTGTCAGTATACTTATAACAATCACCAAGTGAAGATCTTCAAGAATCCTGTCACATGCAAACCAAAAGGACACATGTGGAGCATAAACCACCCAACCAACATGACGAGGCTAGTCAATACCCTAACCAATTTACCCCCAAGCCACAGTGAATGGATACAAGAGAGGAGAGGAAACCTGGCTCAAGAATATGAAATTCCAATAGGGAGATGGGCGAGTTTCCATGGTATGTATTCTCTCCAAGAGGAGAGAATATTTCCCTTAGGATCTCCATGCAACCTATATTAAGCTATTGATCTTGTATTCTTGCATTATAGCAATCATACACCATGCAAGTGCTCCTATGTCCAATTATAGTTCTGAGCTCTCATATGATTATTGATTACTTGTAGCGACCACATTCGGAATGACATAGCATAACTAATAACCACATACAACTGGAGTGACCGGCTATCCATGTCAAAAATTATTCTGATACCCTTATACATGACATGGACATAACATTCTTCCCTCCTTGAACCACTTCTATCTCTAGAAGTGAAAACTAGGGAAGTTCTTCTTTATGCTTTTGACCCACTCTCATGAATCATCATCCTCAGTCCGTCCCTTCTACCTAATCAAGCACTTAGAGATAGAACGATTTCTCAATTGTTTATCTTTGGTTCTGAGTACCTTTTCAGGTTCCAAAGGAATACTAAGCGATAAATCCTCCAAATGGGTAAGATTCTCCTCTGAACCAACTATGACACCTTCATATAAACATAATTTTATCCGACTTACATGAAACACTAGGTGAGATGAAGTCTTGTCTTGAAGATCTAGTTCGTAAGCTAAAGAACCAATTTTCTTTATAATATGAAACGGTCCACAATATCTGGTAGACAATCTATAATGCTTCCCCATACGCATAGTCTTAGAATCTTTAGGTATTCTAAGATATACCCAATCATCAACTTTAAAATCTCTGGGAGATCTCTTAAGATCAGCAAAGTGCTTAGCTCTATCCTGAGCACTCAAGATACAATCATGGACCACTTGCACCATTTCATGCATATCATGCAAGAAATTTGCAACTTTCTGGATCTTAACAAACTTCGTCTCCACATTTACCAGAGATCTAGGTTGAAAACCGTACATCGGCATAAACGAAATATAACCATTAGCAGAATGTTTCCTACTTTTATAAGCAAACTCAATCAAATAAACGTAATCTTTCCACTAAGATTGCCTGTGAGACACATATGTTCTCAACATATCTTCCATAGTCTAATTAGTTCTCTCAGTCTGGCCATCTGATTCAGGATGATCAGTAGAACTAAAACAAAGCGAGGTTTCCAGCTTATGGAATACAACTGACCAAAAGTGACCTATTAAATTTAGGATTTCTATCACTAACTATATCACTTGGCAGTCCATAAAGCCTAAATTATCTTTCCACAAACATCTGGGGTAAATCAGAAGCCTTTGCATTTGAGTTGACTAGTATAAAAGTACCTAACTTTTTCAATCTGTCCACCACAACCCAAATAGAATCATTTTGGCGTTGAGTCCTTGGAAGTCCAACCACATAATCCATAGATATACTTTTCCATCATTTCTGTGGGATATCTAGGGCATGTAACAACCCTCCAGTCTTCAAGCATTTAGCTTTGGCTAACTGACAAGGTCTATATTTAACCACATAAGACTCGACAAATGAATTGAGTTTTGGCCAATAAAACTCTCTTCTGACCAAGGCTAGAGTCCTGCGTATATCCGGATGACCTACACAGGGAACGTCATGACACTCATAAACATTCCTCTTCTTTATCTCATCATCCGCTGGTACACAAACTTTTTCATTCCGAAATAGTAAATCACCTCAAATAGAGAATTGTTCTGCTATCTTCTTATCTTTCCTAGGAACTTGAGACCCCCTGTGAGTAAATCTCTATTCCATTTTCATTTTTTCCTGTCTCCACCATCTTCCAGATGGAACCAAAATGAGAATCCGATTTAGCCGTCCCTTTCAGTAAAAGATATAGATCAGTGGAAATCTGGGTGAATGAAAGTTCGTTTAATTCACCAATCTGACCAAGTGCATCTGCAACTTGATTTGAGCTTCCCTTGACATATCAGATCTCATGATCAAATTTCTGCATAAGCTCATCCCAACGAGCTTTACGACCCCTCATATCGTTCTTAATACAAAATGCTAAAATCTTGTTAGGATATAGTGCAGTATGCATGTCACATCAATCAATCACCATAGACACTCCTCACAAGCTCTCAAAGATGGCAAAACAAAAGCTTTGTATATTACAAAGGAAACTGTACATATAGGAAATCGACAACCTGCATGAAAAGACAGGTGTCCTAAAATTGGCCTACCACTTGCCAAACTAAGGTTGAGCCCAGTATCGTCAAATTTGACCAACAAACTCGAGACATGCCCTTGAGTATATCATATACTATATATAACTCTGTACATGCTAATTTTTCCTATGTGTGGCTACCTGGCTAACCCAAGTAGTCGTCTATGGGATCAGTGCCCGACCGATATGTCGATAGTGGGTCATGTCCTGATAACAACCAAAAATTGTAATTCCTAATTAACTGAAGATATGTATAGTTAATTACAATACTGTTACAATAAAAACATATCAGATTAAATATGATTCTTAACACTCTCCCTTAAGCTCAAATGCAGTAGGAGTAAAAAAATATATTGCAGCAGCGTCTGGAATGCCCAAAAGATGTTTTGCATATCCCTACTACCCTGTACTTGTTGACTCGCACTCAAGCACACCATCAAACCACCAGGTTTGGCACACAAAGTATCATGCAAACATAATGCTCATATAGAGAGTCTATCACACTCTCGACCAACTGACTCTTGACCACAAGTGGACCACATGAACGACATGGCTCAAACCGATAAAATCCCACTGCCACCATGAGACTTACATCCTCCATCTAGCTAGGCTGACATCCTATCAGGCACTTACAAGCACAAACCTATAAAGTTGGCATGTAAATGAGCGACTGAGGCTCAACTTGAGGAAACCTTACTGCCACCATAAGATAATACCCTCACCAGATAGACAACTAGTAGACATAACGACAAGTCAATAAGCATAAATGACTACTTTTTTTCACACGTAACAAATGCATAACCACATACGACTCCAACTCAGATCTAGACTCCCCTGACAAGATAACATGCAAACACACCTTTATGCAAACCAACATGAATACGCAAAATACATGACCAGGCTTGTGCAAACTGTGGTACATGTTGTACCAACACCTGTCACTTGTAGATCCGCTGCTACACCACCAAATCAGGTCCTCAACCATGGCCATCACCTATCACCAAGATGCCCTCATGTCCAAACATATCCATATATCCGATAGGCCCTAAAAGTTGATCTGCATCCATTTCTCATGCTCCAAGCACAAGAGTCTACCAAGGACTCAATGAATGAATGTACGCAAATATCACCATAGGCTAGCTCGCCCATCTCCCAGAGATACTGATGATGATATGCCTATCCTACATCCTATGTAGGTTCAACTTCTCATGTTTGACGTTGCCAACTCTGATTTGACTAGTATATAGGCCTCCCACCAAGGAGCATATCTCACCACAACATGTGATGCCAACCTGGAGACAATTGTGTATATAACCATGCAGCTCACCTAATCACTCACCAAAGTATCAACTGTCACTCCATGAGTAACCATCTCCATCCTTGTTGGCTCACAACCATGGGCATGCTAGATTCACATCACCCCGTAATGCACTACATGCCCTCAAGATATGTACCATCATAGGTACATTCCATGTCACCTACCTCCAAGTAGGCTTGACTTGTTCCTACGTCACCATCCTGCTATCCAAGCCGATCACCAAAGCATCACCTGCTCCTCCTAACTCATAGCAATGTCACTCTCTCTCCCTGGCTATGTGCCACTCGACAACATGCCAACGCAAGCTCATCCATGAGTCGTCGCTCACGGGATTCCAATACTACTGTCTCCATAATCGTACAAAGGTATATGGCTCTGAGTGACTTCCTCTAGGCTTCCTGATCTCCCACCTGTGGATCCGAACCATGCATATTCCAATACATGTGCAAGCCTAGACTCCTGCAAATACAATCAAATGCATGAAAGCTAGAGATAGCTTATCCACGCCCATGATTGTAGATGTATCCCCATCGATGCCAATGCCAATGACTGGCCCCCTATTGTAATGCCAACCTATACTCCCAAATGAACACCATGAAGTCCTCTCCATCAGTGTCCCCTCAAGTAGATCACTAGCAAAACAATCACCACAGTGTTTGCTCTCCGATCACACCCAACTGTGTGATTCCATCAGCTCTCCAACCTAGAGCTGGCTCCTAAAGCTTCGTGCTTTGTCCAGTTGCATTTGCAATGTCCTGATTCCATTATGAATCATACTTGTAAGTCATGTCCATCCAAATACTCAAGTCCAATCTGAGATAGTTGCTCCCTGATTATCATCCCATGTCATATCTTGCAGTCCATACCTATCAGGTATCCCAATGCCATCACCGATCTCAAAGATCTGAAACTGAAGTATCACTATGTCAGAAACAAAGTTCTCGATGAAGACGTCAGATTGCAATACTGTCGAACGCAAGATATGACAGCGGATATTTTTACCAAAGCATTAAGCTTGGATGCTCATAGAAACTTTTGTGCAGAACTAAGTTTAAAGGTCAAGGCATTCATGGATTCAGATCAAGGGGGGGAGTGTTGGATTATTCTCCTTCCTACTAATTGAGTAATCGGTTTTTAATCTTCATCCAACTATTTATCCAGTTCTTTGGATTTTCTCATGTTTTTATATAGTCTGTAGAATTACAAGTGTTTTTACACAGTCTGCAGAAATACACGGAGTTTGACAAAAGTGTCAGGTTTTTTCTCTCTACAAAACCCGACAATGTCACATTTTTTTCCTGTCAAGCATTACGTGTAAAAATGCAGTGTCGCATTTTTCACATTTTTCGCCTGTCAGGAATTACGTGTAAAAATGCAGTGTCACCTTCTTCGCAGTTTTCGCCTATCAAGAATTATGTGTAAAAATGCAGTGTCGCCTTTTTTGCATTTTTTGCCTATCAAGAATTACAAGTAAAAATGCAGTGTCGCATGTTTTGCCTGTGGTAGTTTACGTTCATTCATACAGAGTGACAATTTACGTTCATTTATGCAGACAAATTGTTTACGGCCAATTGTCACATCTTATCAGCAGTCAACTTCTGAGAAGAACTAGATGAATGCCAACAGACTCCAACCAACTGGCAGTCGCATTTGACGACCTAATTACTTAGTATAAATCAGTTGTTCATACATTTCATTATGAATAACATTGTGAATTCTGAAGGAGTTGAGTGTTATTACATGACCCTTCTTGCGCTCTTATCAAGCAGATCATTCACAACCAGAAAGTATTGTAGTTAGCTCTCTATCAAGCTCTCAAGCTTGAACTCTCTTGAGCATTCTAGCTTAGTCTTTTAGAGATTTATTTTAGAGTTGTTACGACGCTTCTTGCTTGCTTATCAGCAGAGTCACTTATTTTGGACTTATACTCAGTTACTCAGATATAGCTTTAGAGTGCGCGGTTTCTATCCACTATTGTTTTGCGCTCATTAGCATCTGATCTTGTTTTTTTGAATCAGTACTATTTCCTTATTGTGTTTAGTTTGTGTCAGAATGCATGCATCTCTGTATTGATTTTGTAATTGATAGAAATTGTCTGAGAATTCAATACTTTATGTTTGGCTACGTAATCACTTAGTATCTAGTGAAAGTTAGTTGCTAAAGATTGGACGTGATTCCCATCACTACTGCTTTGTTCAATTTTTGATAGGCATAGTCATGCATTGGAAGTAGAAAGTTTCCGCTATTCCATTACTCACCTATTTTTGACAGTATCCTCAAACAAAGATGAAGAGCGATGGCCAAAGACAACTGAGGAATAACATGTTGAGCTGAGAGCTAAGCCCCCGCACCTGGAGCACGATTTGAATGTCGAAGGTGCCTCATAGAGCATGTTGGAAAGGGTTGCTTGTGCACGCGCTCCAAGAGGGTCTCTTGCAGGCGATCTAAGCTGAAAGTCAGGAATTGCTCAAAAGGAGGAAGACATGCATGGGCAAAGACATGCTTGGGCAGAGATTGGGAGCAGCTCCCATGCAGCAATGAGGAGGTGCTGAAAAGGCAGAGAACCACTATCCACATGAGCAATGCAATCCGCCAGGAGAGGGTGATAGTCAGAAAAGAACTGAGAAGATAAAGCAAGGGCAACAATAGCTCCCAAGAAAAGCTGTAGGTGCAGAAGAAATCGTAGAGAGAAGACCCACATCTCCACAAGAAATGGGTAACCGAGCCTAATTTCAAACTGAAAGGGTCTCCACACCATCCAAAGAACTAGGGCCCAAAAGGCGACCAAAAACATCCATAATAGAGTTGTCAAAGGAAGAGAGAATGTGCATAAAGTCCTGAGTAGGGGGGAAAGTCTGCAGCAGATAAGAAGGACGTTGAATAAATCAAGACGTCAAGATGCCAAACGCGACCTGAGTGTCACCCATCCGGGGAAGCAGATTTGAATGAGCAACATCCTCCTAGAGAGCCTCACCAAGAAAAGCAGAGTTGAAAAAAGTAGAACCAAAAAGAACACCCAGAATGTGAATGACATTCGATGGAGCAAGGAAGCCTTGAAGAGAACAAACTTCAAAGGAAGACCCATTGGAGACCACACTGAAAACTTGCAGAGTTGAATAGACAAACCAATAGAAGTTATTTGCTCAGAGAAATGATGAAGGATGTGGAGCACCGTAGGAGCAAGACTGACAATATGAGTGTCAACAGCAACTGAAGGAAATAAGCAAGAGGAAATGGCCTCTGTAGAAGTTCGAAGGGCATGGAAATGAGTCAAATTGAAAAGGAAACCACTTAAAGGATCACCTTGACATGTCATTAGAATGATAATTTGTCGCAAAAAGCTAGACTGATTGTCAGTCACAAAAGACAAGACTAAAAATTAGTCGTGAACAGCTACACTAATAATAATTCGCTAAGAACAGACTACCAGATTAAGCAATAAGAAAGTTAGACAAAATGTAGAAAAGCATAGCAATATTGACACAAATCTGAACGCAAAACAAACAGAGCTATAATCAGATTAAGTATAGCACAATTATGTAGGTGAGCACAAGACAATAGCAAACGAAACCGCGTGCTTCACAAAGCTAATCCAATCTGAAAAAGGAATAAACCTATTACTAACAATACAAAGAATCGATGTGCGAAAGCATCTCCTTCGTCTATCTCTGATAAGCTTCTAATGCTTGCTATATTTTTCACACACTTTCGCTTGTTGTTGAATACGCAGATAGTATTCAATATATACATAATTTTTACAGGTGTGCAGATGAAAAAAGTACGAAGGTGGATGTGTTGTCTGTAGGAGATAGTGGGTGGCTACTGTCGTTGTCAAATCTAATTGCACAATGCATGGGATGAGCGTGAGAAGGCCGCGACATCAGCCTTCGCTAAAATGAACATTGATGAAAATGCGAAAAATGCGACACTCTGACAAATGCCTTAAAATTTGATTTACAAGGTACCTTCGCATTTTTATTAGGGCACCTTCGGCATTTGTAGGGCAGTGTCACCTTTTTCGCCTGTCAGAAATCATGTGTAAAAACACAATGTCACCTTTTTTGCCTGTGGAAATTTACTTGTATTTATGAAGATAGTTGCGTTTTTCGCCTATCTTATTTTACATGTAAATATGCAGACCGTGCGACAACACAAGTAAAATACAACAGCATGAATGGGGGCAGATTAAAATACGATTTAGGAGAGTAGGTGAGATGAATCCAACACTACTTTCACCCAAAACTAAGTTAACATAGCTTAGCCGATAAATCCACATAAAAAAATTAGGCGATTCTACCAATAACTTTGCTTAAAGCAAATCAAGATCGTATCTCAAAGCTTGCAAATGCCAACTGCGGCATAACCAAAGTTGCATGGAGACTGAAGGCATGGGATAGAACTTGGCAACCACAAATGCAATTTGCATTTTTTATCACATCAATGTTATAATCGAGCTCCGTTGCAAAAGAATTTTCAAACTCACACCATAGCCTCGAAAACAGTAGCTAATCCAAACCTAGAACTTTCAATTCGTGCTAGCAGTTCTAAAGCTAACAAGATTTTTAATTTAGATGCAATCGTTTTATTGCAAAAATAAACACTGGCAAGTTGTGTAAATGTTGACGTAATAGCAAATCTTCCTATGACCTGTACTTTTTTCAAGCTTTTCTGCTTTGAACCAGCGTTATTGCACTTCTTATCACGATCGATATGAAGGAGTCGATGCGCCGAGAGTAGGACACCCGAGGCTTGAGCAAGTGGATTGTGAAGGCATCGCTCTTGGCATGTGATGCATAGGCTCCCAAATCCCAAATGAATTGATATGAAAAGATATCTAGTCTAGTTTCTTGCTCCCAATATTTATTCATGAGACTCACTTTCTTTTGCAGGTTTGACACAACTCAACATCAGGTCAAACAATGGAAATACCTGCTAAAATCTGAACACCAGAAAAAAACTACTGGGCCAGCCGACTTGCTCATCTCACCTCGTTGTTTACTATCATTTAAATCAACTATAGCACTGATGAGAAGTTGCATGTGATGCATTCCATGGCTCATGTAACTCATCCTACTTTCAAAGATATATGAAACATGCTCGGTATGCATATCATATTGTGGGCTTCAAAAACACGTCGGATATAAAATCGTCAGATGCAACGTCGAATGAAAACTAGAAACTGGTCGTCGGATGCACGTCGTCGGACGTCCGTCGGATGCAATCGTCGGACAAAAAGTTCGTCAAATACAACTCAAATAGAATAGTAATTTATCAAGTCATCGGATGCAATGTCAGATGGAAAGTTTTCAAGGTTGTCAGGTGCACGTCGACTCGGATGGGAATTAATTCTGATGCACTGTCGGATGCAACACCGGCGGATGCAACGACAGATGCAATAGTGGCGGATGCAAAAGCTGGCGGATGCAATCGTCGGATGGAATCGTTTTAACTGGTCGTCGGACACAATTTTTAACTAGTCGTCGCATGGGAATTTTTTAAAGCGGCGGTTCAAGCAACAGTTCAGGATGCATATTTGAAAAGTTGATCAATTCTTCATGCGATGGAAGATATTTTGTATATATTTTGCAAAAGAAAAGGCTTAGAAACAATAAAAATATATTGTCAAAGAAATTACCAAAATATAGTGTCTCTTCTCATTTTTTTTTATTCAAGCATGTGAGAGCACAATAAGTATAAGAAACTAGAATAATCATGTGGAATTAATCATGCAATAGCCAAATAAATGAGTTTGTTTGTTTTTTTTCCCTATGCATGCAAACTATGTTCTTTTTTTCATGTAATAAACTAGACCAAAGAAAGCATCCATGTCTTTTAACACACTAAACAAAGTACTTGCAATGTTAAAAACTTTGAAGGTCGTATTTGTAACTGACAAAAGGTTACTACATGAATTCAAAATAGACCAAATCATAGAAAACTGACTAGTGCAAAACTTGACATTTCAACATTTGGAAAGCTTCACTTACAAATTTGTAAAACCTAACATATCTACCATAAGTGGTTCCCTTAAGTGAATTAATTTATAAAAATTTGCAAGTTAAGAAAATCATTTATTGGTAATGTCTTCCATGAAACAACGTTATTGCTCTCTGAGAGATCCACATGAAAACATCGTCTTGCTTCATTCCCCATAGCTGCAGCTTGAGAAGGCATGTCGAATGTTGGAGTAACACCTGATGTAAAATTAACCCAGAAAAATGGCTCCGGCATCCTCGTTCCTCCTTGCTTTTGACAGAGTACACTTTTATAGAGATGCAAGAGACCAGTGGTTCGCCTTGTATCATGTAAATTGAAACATGATATATATCTTCAACCAAAAACACAAATTTGTTCCACCAGAACAGCAAGTGATATAAGACAGAGAGATATGCAAGGTGTCTTGTACTCTTCCTCATCATCAGAATCTTGCTCAACAATATATTTGATTTCTTTCTTTTGGCTATTTTTTGAGATGTTAAGAATTGAGTTGTGTAATATAAGTGATAGAATTTTTTTCAGTACATGTGCTTGATTATGCACATGTACTGAAGCTGCTTGGTATATAACAGGGACAGTGCAAGTGAAAATCAGTTTGAGCATGTTTTGCAGATAGAACACAGTTTGAAAGGCAGTGTGGGGTTTGGCTTCACTGCCCATTTCCTAAACTCGGACACCCAAGAAAGCAGCATTCCTTTCATTTGGATATTTGGCCAGGAAGCTTTGCAAAATAGTAATGGTAAAAAAGGTCCTTCTAGCGCATGCAGATGATAGGAGTGGTTGTGTCGCCTTTATGTACTCTCAGATTTTGAGGTGTCATCAATAGCTCCTTCTTCAAACCCATGTCATTATGGTGGTGGCCCCAGGTTCGCAAACCTAATGTGGACTCGATGCAGCCATTCATGCCCAATTCGTCAAAACAATCCGTCATCCCAAGGAAAACGCTTTTGGGGCAATGGAACTAAACTAGGTTGGCAATTTTTCTGTTAAACGGTCCATTTTCCCCGAGCGACATCTGTTTCTCGTGCCGTCTGTTCCCGCCAGTCGACAACATTGAGGGGAACATGTGGGAACAGACAACAGGTCGAATGGGCATATCGGTAGCCCGTAAACTCCGTTCGAACTTCTACCCTGAAAAAGGGCTTCGGGGACAAGTGGCCCGTCGTGGTTGAAATCACAAGGATTTCTAGACAGGGGTGGCCCCAAGTTCGCAAACCCGATAGGGACCCGATGGAGCCATTCGTGCCCAGTTCCGATATCATTCGGTCAAAATAATCATTCGAAATCGGAAAACGCTTTTGGTGCAATGGAAATGACCTACTTTGGCAATTTTATGTGAAATAGTCCATTTTCTTTAAACGTCATCAATTTTTGTTGTTGTCTATTCCGGCCAGTCCACAACGTTGCGAGGAACCTGTGGGAATAGACAACACGTCGAACAGGCATACAAGCAGTCTGTAACCTCCGTTCAAAGTTCGGCCTCGAAAAACGACTTCGGGGACAAGTGGCCCTAGGTTCGACAACCCGATGTGGACCTGATGGAGCCATTTGTGCCCAATTCCGACATCGTTTGGTCAAAATAAGCATTCGGTGTCCCAAGGAGAATGCTTTTGAGGCAATGGAAATGACCTAGGTTGAAACTATTCCATTTTCTATGCCCATGTCCTAATAACGTCCTTTTTCGGCACAAAGGGTGTTTTATAAAAAATGAAGTCGGAATTGAGCAGCAAAGAGTCCCTTGTGTTTGTATCAATCACACGGATCTGGGGTCTTCTTTTGTCCGATGTTCCGGCATGTACCAATTGATTTCGACTAACAACAAGACTAGTTTTCCTAAAGCCCTTCTTGGGTCTAGACTTAGTACGATCATTTCTCTATTCTTGATTTGTTCAAAGTCTAGGTTGTTCCTATGGATTTGCGTCAACGTTGCCCATTGGCCGAAACAAACGGTTGGGTAAATCGAAATCGTTTGACGATAGTGCACCTTTCATAATGCCCTAATAGCTTATTTTCTGGCACGAAGCTTGTTTCCAGACAAACAAAGCCATTATTGTGCGGTGGAGGATAACTTGTGTTTGTATCAAACACACGAACCTGCAGCCACCATCCATCCAATGTTTTGGCATCTTTCAGCTGATTTCCCCCCGTCAGGCATAAGGCTTTGCACAACTGTTTCTCTGTTCAGTGAGGTAGTATGATTTGAAGTGGTGTATTTCGATCATTACTAAGTTTACTTTAAAAATCACAAGATGTTTGTTGAAATTTGTACTCACTAGAAAACACAATGTGTTTTCATATTCTATGTAAATATTTAAAGTTTCTTGTTTTTGCAGCGAGAGGGGAGGGGGGGTGAATGAGTGTCCAATGATGTGGTATGAGACGTTTGCTGAAATTTTTACTCACTAGAAAACACAATGTGTTTTTATATTCTACGTAAATAGTTACTTTTTTTTTTGGTGTAATTCTATATAGCTATTTGGAGACATGACTTCTCATGGTAAATATATGTACGTTGTAGGGACTCCTTGTCACGGACTTGGAACCTAGCAAGCAAGCTCATATTGGAAAAGTTTGAAGTTTTTCTTTAATGCACATTTTTAGTACTTTAGTATAATCTTATAGTTAAATTTAGCCATATTTTGAGATTCTATACTATCCACATGGATATAAAAAAGAATCCAATGTTGGGTTTTCATTACATTGAAACCAAAACAAGTCAATTCATGTTAGCAAAGCCATATACTCAAACAATGATATTTTACCTACGACAATAATTTGTGTATTATCGACTAGACAAGCCATTCAATCGTAACTTTGGTCATTTCTAACTTTTAATGGCAAGTCTTGCCACTTGCTATAGATAGTGGTAGTCATAATAATTGCAGTTCAATACTCCATCTTTTATTAAGGTGTCTTACTGGATCTTATTGCATTATCTTAATTTGATTCAAATATTATTGCTTGTTCAATATAGGGAAAGGCCCGTAACAATTGTTTGAGTCCTTCCTATAATCCTTTCTATTTTTTTTAAATTCGAAGGTTGGGTCGACTTTTCAAAAATAGTGAGTCTCATATTTATGCCCATGTTCGATTTTTCAAAACAATAACAAATACATGATGTGACTGTCCAAAACTAGTCAATTAACCTTACAATATTGTAAGGTGTTTATGAGACTTTTTATAAAAAGAAACTAACCTTACAAATTGTAAGGTTCATGTATCTTTAAATAACAATGTAAATGTACAATTATGCCATTTAATACTTCCTCCAAATACAAAGAGAACAAACTTGTAGGTTGTTATGAATTTGAAGTGAATCAAAGGAAGTTTCATATTTAGCGTGATTCTTAGTCCTGACATAATAAGGGCCTTATGATGGCTATTTCTCATGACAATCTGCTATATAATAGTTGTGGAAAGGAATATTTGAAAAAATAATTATAATGTATAAGAAAGGATATAAAAAAAGATTTATTATTTTACGATTACTTCAAGACTTTATTTTTGCATGAGAGTTGATGAATTGAGTTTTATTTCCATTATAGAATAGAATGGAAATGAAAACTTAATCATAGCTATGTCTAGATTATGAACTAAGTTCAACAAGATTGTTGTCTTGATAAAAAGTGTATTGTTATATGAATAGAATGGAAATGAAAACTTAATTATAGCTATGCCTAGTTGACAAACTAAGTTCAACAAGATTGTTGTCTTGATAAAACGCTATTTATTTATGTGGTAACCATGTGAAGAATAATTATTGCTTTGTATTTAATGGCAATGTTTTTATTATGATTGATAGTTGACGAACTCAGTTCGTCAACATTACCTATGGTTGTGAGATAGAATGCAAACGATGAAATCGTAACCATGTCCAGTTGATGAACCAAGGGTTATTTTTCCTAATAATCTGACAAAAAATATTTGTGTGGAAAGGACCATATATAATGTATAATAAAGGATATAAGAAAGATTAATTATTATTTTACGATTCCTTAAAGATTTTATCTTTGCATGAGAGTTGACGAACTGTGTTCATCAACAATACCAATGCCATAGGAATAGAATGGAAGTGAAAACTTAATTATAGATGTGTCTAGTTGATGAGAACTAAGTTTAAGTAGATTGTTGTCTATGTAAAAAAATTGATTTTTGTGCTTGTCTATATTTTCTTTTGTAAATTGTATAATGTTTAGAAATAAGTTATGCTTGTGTTGACGTGAATACTATCACCTGAAATTGATAAGTCTAGTATGCTTATATAATATAAAAGATTCAACATTAAAAAAAATTTGCCCAATAAAATTACATGATAATATATCTAGGCAATTGAAAGTACATGATTCAAGTAAAAGTTACTTCTAAACATAATATATAGTTCAGCAAGAAAAGATTGCAATTCAAGCATGTTGTCAACAATAAAAAATAGAAATGTCGTATAATGTTGCATATGAAAAACATCAATTCATCATTCCATAAGGGCATTTTGCAACTGCCATACTAATTTAATTTTTTTTTATCAAATCGAAAAAATAAATTTATTTTCAAAAGACCTATTTAGTTTGGCAACAAAACTTCCAATACAAGCATGTTCTCAACAATAAGAATTCGAAATGAATTATGAATAGATGAAAAACATCTGTTTATAATTCTATAATAGCACTTAGTAGTTTCCAAAATAAATCAAAAAAATCAATATTTATCAAAGTAAAATATCTTCTTTTAAAAATGAGACTTGCAAGAGTCTCAAATTTTCTAAAACTATCTTACTATAACTGATGTAACTGACATAACCAATCTGACAACGATCGATCTACCATTTCAATATCGAGTCGGTTTCCCTATATCAATTATGGATCGACATGGACTTGCAAAGTATTCTGTTTTCTTATCTACCACTATTTAGAAAATATAAGATTTTTCTTATCAAAAGGTTATCAATGACCAAAAGTTTAAAACTAATAACATAAAAAAGATTATGTAGGGTTTCTACATGTCCTTGCCCTCAGATTCATCGTGACCCTCCAAGGATGAACTTGTATAATTTCGTCCTGCCAGATACACATGATAGTTGGCCTCCAGATATTTGGGATTCCTCCAATGTTTGCAACACCTTTGATGCAGCATGTTCAAAAATTCACATTCAGAATTATAGTAAGAACTCCAATCTCGACTGTCGCACTTATCATTAACTGTGAAAGATTCAACTAATTTAATCATATTTGCTACATTTTTATATTTGGCAAATTGAGGCCAACTTTGTATTAGACTTAGAGTTTGACTTTTCAAAGTTATATTAGTCTAAATTGCATTTAAATAAACACTTTTGGAAGGAAAGCCAAGTGGCCAAATAGGGTTTGGACCTGCTATAAAAGAATGTAACTTGTGGAGGAGCAGATCTTCTCTCTTCTCTATCTCATTTCATGCTTATACATGGTTTTCTTGGGTTCTACTATCCATTGGTGCACTATACTTGTGATTGCTTACAATTCTATGTGTAGAATGATCTATATTTGCTATTTTCAAGTTCACACATGTGAAATACACTAGCTTTTAAAGTCAAAAGGGATTCGACCACTCAAAGGTACTTCAGCGTGTAACCATAGTTGGCTTCGAAGAGAGTCTTTGAGTTTATAGGAGTGGTGCTCGAATAATTTTGTAGATAACTGGCAGTAGATATAGCTTCAGCCCAAAATCTATTGGGAGCTGAACATTTGATAGTATTCTTCTCACTGCATCTAGTAATGTTCGGTTCTTCCTTTTGGCTTCTCCATTCTTTTTTGGGGTGTAGTTGGTGATGAACCGATAAGCATACCACACGAAGATAGATAGTTCAATATTTCGTTTGACATATATTCTCCCCCACAATCAGTGTGTAGAGTCTTGATCTTTTGACCAGTCTGTGTCTCATGTTTGAATTCTTTGAAATAGTTGAATGCCTCAAACTTGTTCTTGATGAAAATTCTCTTGGTAAATCTAGGATGATCATCGATAAAAGTTATATAATAAAGTGTAGAACCCAAATGTGAAGAATTGTCAAAAATTGGCAAATCTAGTTTGATCAAAAACCATGTAGTAAAATGTAAATTTTTTACGTAAGCAGATTCCACACATGTGAGGCCAAGATACCACGTGGAAATCCACTCCTAATGTAGGTTAGATCAAGTCCATAGGGTTGGTCATGTCATTTTGGTAGTGATTCCTACTTTATAGAACCTACACCTAAGTTTAAGGTGAAAATTTGACCAACTAGCTACCTACCAAGCATAACTCTAGGATCTAGGCTAGGGTTTCATTTTAGGTCAAGGAGAGTGAGTTAACTTCCTTATTACATGCTGGAAATCCACCTAATTCAACAAGGAAGTCGAATTTGTATGTATTCCCTCTCTCCATAGTGAGAAGATAGAAAATTTTTGGAGCTCATTGGCAAATCTCAAGCTAGTTCACTATGTACATTGAGTTTTTGTGATCCAAATGAAACCAAATCAATTTCTACTTGTTTCTCAGGTTGAAGGCCGTACTACAGCCTGTATTACACACATGTGGGCTCGTATTTCAATGTTGATCAATGCTTTTGATTGTTAGTGCTTGTTGTTTGTCAAATTGCCAATCTAGATCAACTTTTTTGTGTCTAGTTTTTAGATAGATTGTTAAGCAAGCATCCAATCACTCTTGTGGATCTTTTGTAGATCCATTTATGGTCCTAAAGTACAGTACTTTCACAGGATATCTCAGCCAAGTACAAGAGCATAAGCCATTGATCTAATGCAAATCCATTTTTAGCAAGTTTTGGTGCTAAAAACTAGTATTGAGATGGCAAGCTAGAATCTTGATTTTGGTGAGGAGATTTGATCCCAAACTTGGTAGGGGTCCAAATCCGTACTATCCACATGTGTGGGCACCTCTGAACCTGCATTTAAGGCATGGTATTCATTTGATCCAAAGAAATTCAATTCGTGAGCTTTTGATGTAATTTTTGGTGGAAATCTTAGGATAAGCGATTGAGTGCCATTGATTAGATTTGACTTAGGGTCATGAGATCTAATTAGTCTAGGCTTATAGGTCTTGAAAGTACATCAAAAAGTGTGAAAGAGATTAAGTCATTTTTTTTGTCCAAAAATAGCCAAAATTGGCAAGATTTGATTGTAAGTAGATTTACATCATCTTATGTTCATTCCAACTTTGTGAGGGAGTGCTAGAGCTGAGATTATAAGTCCATTTGTTGGATTAGAAATCTAATTTGAGTGAAAAACTACAAGAGAGAGACCTTAGTGAGTTTCTAGAGACAATCAAATCCATTTCTTGGCAAGATTTGTTTGAAAGTAGTTTTCACTTCATCTTATCTTCATTCCAGCTTTGTGAGGGAGTGATAGAACTGTGATTATAAGTCCATTTGTTGGATTATAAATCAAATTTGAGTGAAACACTGCAAGTGTGAGACCTTTGTGAGTTTCAAGTCAATCAAATCTATTTCTTGTTTGTAAAAGTCACTAGTAAGATGGGATTTGCTGGAGCATACCTTCTAGAAACTAGTGAGAGATTGAATTCTACAAATTATGCTATTCAGAAGGTAAGGATGGAGTCAGTTTAAGGTGAAAATTACAAGTTACCAACAGATTGGCCTCAGCTTTTGCAGCTTGTCCATAGGATTTTAAAATTTTAGCTCAGGTTGCACCCGACGATTTGCACTCAATACTGTTACATTTGACAGTCTACCTGAAATTCCTTAAGTCTTACGTGCACCCGACGATTTGCTATACTGTTCCATCCAACAGTGTAGCTTAACTTACTTTCCATCCAACGTAGCATCCACACTTTGTCTCTACAGTTCCATCCGACAGTTCCTAAAGTTGCCTCCGACATTTTGTCGCATTTTTCAACTTGGGAAGTTTGTGTCACATTTTTCGTAAAAATTTTCATAGTAGTTTTTGCCGCAAAATTTGTCGGATTTTTCGCAATTTTTTTGTAGCATTTTTTGTCGCAAATTTTTTGTAGCACTTTTGTCGCTTTTTTTTTGTCGCAGTTTTTTGTCGCAAAATGTTTGTCACTTTTTTCGCAAATTTTTTAGCACAAGTTTTTGTCGCAGATTCATTTTCTCAGTTTTTTGCCGCAAAACTTTTGTCATTTTTTTTGGCAGTTTTTTGTCACTAAATTTTTGTCATTTTTTTTACAAAGTTTTGTTGCTCTTTTTTTGCAAATTTTTTATCGTAATTTTTTTTGTAGCATTTTTTAATTTTGGGATTTTTGACGCATTGTTTACCTTGAATTTTCAAATTTCTTGAATTGGTTTTTCAAGTTTTTCAAATTTTTGAATTTTTCAACATTTTAAAAAAAGGGACAATAGTTGATTCAAATCTGAGTTGAATCCCATCAATTCTCATGGCCAATTTACCAAAAAAACTTATGGATGAGTTTACACCAACTAATCTTCCAAATGATGAGAACAAGCCCTATCGTCTTAGATCTTAGGTAAATCAAGATCCTGGACCATTCAGATGGACACCTAATCCTGACTACTATTCATCATGCTCACCATGCTGCAAGATCTGACAAACAAACACCCTGACTGGAATTACCAAAGTTCGATGGTAATGCCTCATAGATTTTCACAAGTCTTTGAGAATGCGTACGAAGTGTATGGAGAATATACTGACGATGCAAAAGTCCAACTTTTTTCAATGACCATGGTAGATAAAGCACGAGAGTGGTTCTTTAACCTCGATCGTGATGATCAACGAGATTGGTCAAAACTGAAGGAGTCTTTTATTAAACGCTTCCAACCTTTTAGACTCACAAAAAAGCCCCTTTGTACGCCTTAGTAATATAAAAATAAAAACAGATGAAGACATACGTGACTACATCGAGTGCTTCAAGGGTCTCAAAAATCAAGTCCATGAATAGCCAACTGACAAAATGTTGATCATATGGTTTATAGTTGGTCTTTCCAGACGCATCTGGAAAGAGCTTAAACCTAGCGAAGAGTATTTTACTCTTTAAACTACTATGTCCGATGCCATTCATGAAGAAGATTTTGTAGCTATTCCATGCCATTTTGGATCTATACCATATTTGCTTGAATATTTCTCTCTCTTCCTCTCTCTAGCTCGTGTTGAGGCTAATGCTCATACACTAAATTCTTGTACTTTTGCTCATTTGTGATTCAAAGCAATCATTATCTGATTCTTAGCATGCTAGATTGTGGTTAAGCCATAAATTTTGTACTAGATCTTGCTATTCAATCTAGAATTGACAGGTTATTGTGCTAATCATAAAGCTTAATAAGATAAAGTATACTTGTGGATCATTCCCACACGTGTGAATTCTGGAAATTTTGTCACATAGGTAACTGGGCGGATGACGAAGTAGAAATCTTATATTTAGCTCTATCAAACTCATCTCGGAACTCATGGTATTGTCGTTGGGATTCTACAAGGTCAGGGTAAGATTGTGGAATCATGGAAATATTAGCAGGAGGGTGAGGTTGTGTGGGGTCCTTAGACTGATCTAAGACCTTATATTGTGCGCGTGTAACTGCATGCAACGGCTCTTCAGATACCCTATGTACTGGAATTGTCTTCTTGGTTTGGTTAGGACAATCTTTATAGCAATGCCTTCTAATACAATCAGCACACTCAGTTACAAAGTCATAACAAAGTCTACATTCACTTTGAAAGTGAGTGGTTTCTCCTTATACAAAACATTGCTTTTGAAGTGCTGAAAGGAAAATGGCATGACCATTTTGGTCAACTTGAATAGGTTGTTCCTCAAGATAATATTGCTCATTGGAATAGGAGTTAGGATTGTCGACATCATAAGTAGACTCATAGGTTGGGGTGTCATAGGAGGTGTTCTTCACTACATTAGCCTGTACGTGAGGTCGTTTTTGTTGGTTTGGCCTGTTTTGTGGAGCAGATCCTCTAGGTCCAAGAAGTGCCAAATGTTGTTGTTGTACAGGTGATTGTTGTCTAGGCAATTCTTGGACTTGGACTGGACTGGCATATAATGGGAGTTATATGGCGCTTGTGGTTGTCCTCGAGGTGCATATGGCTGTGGGCGAGAATATTGCATGTTGCGTGGGTTGTATCTACATCTTGATGTGGTATGAGTGGTCGTATCACAGAGTATACAGTGCTGTGTTTCGTAAGGACAATGTGATGGACACTCATTACCTGTATGTGGTCCACGACATTGTGGGCACCATGTATCTTCTCGTCTATGAATAGCGTTACCAAATGGCAATTGCCCTAGCAACTGACTCTGAATATATTTTAAGGCTTCCTGAAAATATTTATTAATTTTCTCCATCTGTTGTCGATGTTGTTGATTCATACTCAAACTGAGAATTCCAAACTTGGTCTGAATCTCAGGGCTCACTTGGACAATTATCAGGGTAAACACGGTGAGTTTTTCTCTCTTTCTGGTTGTCATCATCAGAGTGGTTCTTCATAAAAAATTATGAGAATAGCTACACAAATTTATGGAGTTTGAGGTAGCTCGAGGTAGAACCACATCCATTCACCTTTCAATTACATCTAAAGTGAAAACTAGAGTCTACGTGACATTTGTCACATCTCACGCATGTATCTCTACCTACTTTTACCAAGTGTCCTATTTCTAACTAGAATTGTACAAATCATCATGCATGTGTCCATTTCACTTTGTGCATGCCTTGCATGTCACTATGGATCACTTACAATAAATGCATGTGATATGCCACGAGTTTCTACAAGCATATTAATGCTATTTCTAAGTCTACAATCTATATGCAAGTTGTATTCAACCAACTAGATATGATAAATCCATATAGCTTAAGTTCCGTCTAGGCCAAATTTGGCATTTACATTTATGAAACAACATACTTGCATAGTAAAAAGTTTGTAGCAAGCCTAAAGTCAAGATAGATGATTTTTATTTTCAACACTCCTAAAAACAATCTATGTTGGCTTGAACATGGATCTTGGTATTATACCAAGATTGGCTCTATGCTTGATGAAGGAATTCTTGCTCAAAGGTTTGGTGAGCAAATCTGCCATACAAGATGATGTGTCGATGTGCTCCAAGTAGATTTCCCCTCCAATGAGCTTCTCTCTCACGAAGTGATGTGGAACCTCGATGTGTTTGCTCCTTGCATGGAATATCGGATTGTTGGCAAGGGCTTGTGCTGAAATGTTGTCACACATGATCATAGGTAGATCATCTTCCATGATTATCTTTAGCTCCACTAGCAACCTCTTGATCCAAAGCACTTCCTTTGTCATAGTAGTGAGTGCCTTATACTCAGCTTCACAAGATGAGAGTGATACAGTATCTTGCTTTTTGGAAAGCCAAGATATCAAGTTTCCTCCAAGATATATGACATAAGCACTTGTAGATTTTCGATCTGCTTTATCACTTGCAAAATTCGAGTCAGAATAGCCAACTATAGAAAGATCTTCACTTTTATACAACAAACCATAATCAAAAGTTGAAGATATGTATCTAAGCACTCTCTTGGGCATTTTCCAATGATGAATAGTAGGATTTTGCATAGCTTGGCTCAACTTATGAAGACTAAAACTTATGTCAGGCCTAGTTAGTGTGAGCCAAATTAAGGAGCCTATAAGACTCCTAAAAAGAGTGATGTCCACGAAGGATCTTTCATCACCTTTGTTAGGGTCTTTTACAATTTGCTCCATAGGAGTTTCTATACTCTTACAATCTAGCATATTGAACTTTTTTAACGTTGAAAGAGCATACTTGGATTGACATACAAAAGCTTTATCATTAAGAAAGTCACTCTCTAATCCTAATATTAGTGAATTTTTCCAAGATCTTGCATCTTGAACTCTTTTCCAAGTGCAACCTTGGTCTCCTCAACTAACTTGATACAACTTCCTGTTAAAATGATATCATCAACATAAATGAGAAGTATGACAATATCTCTATCATAAAACTTGACATACAAGGAAGGATCATATTTACTAAGATTAAATCCTAGTGACTCAAGAAAGGTGTAAAGTCGAGAATACCATGACCTTGGAGCTTGCTTTAGTCCATAGAGATTTTGAAGAGCAAGCAAACTTTGTTTTTGTCATGGATGAACCGAATAGCTAATCCATATTAATCTCTTCTTCTAGATATCCATTTAAAAATGCATTAGAGACATCTAGTTGAAAAACTTGTCAATTGAAAAAATATGCAATAGAAATTATGATTCTAATTGATACCATCTTTGCAACTGGAGCAAAAGTCTCCTCATAATCAAGTCCATAAACTTGAGCAAAACCCTTTGCACAAAGCCTTGCCTTGTACTTGTTGATTGTGCCATCTTGATTATATTTGACTCGAAAAACCCACTTGCAACCAATGGTGTGCTTGTTGAATGGAAGATCCACAAGCTCCCATGTCTTGTTGGCCATCAAAGCATCATATTCCTCCTTCATGGTAAGAAACCATTCCTTCGAATTGAGTGCATCATATACATCCTCCGGCTCCTCATGTGAAATAAAATAAGCACAATTAGTGGAGTTGAGTTCCACTTGCTTGCCTTTATCTTCATATGTAAGCCTCCTAGGCTCGGATCTTTCTCTGTGAGACCTCCTTGGTGAAAAGATTCGAGGTGACTCCTCAATTCTTGGCCCCATCTCTCCATGATAGTCTTCAAGGGTGATGATTGGAGTATCTTTTTGAGAATCTTTGAACTAGGCCTCCTCAAGGATGTATTTTTTATTCTCATGGAATATAGCATCTCTACTCTCAATTGTAGTTGAGGTAGAGGGAACATAAATTCTGTAAGCCTTCTTGTTGGATGAATATCCAACCATGATCCCTTTGATAGAATTATGATCATCTCTTTTCCTTGTAACCAAGGGTACATGAACAAAGCAAGCACATCCAAAAACTCTAAGATGATCTATCTTAGGTTTCTTCTTAAATAAGACTTCATATGGTGATTTTCCAGCAAGTGCATTGTGAGGTAATCTATTGCACAAATAGTTTGCACAATTAATTGCTTCATCCCAATATTCAATAGGCAAAGAAGCTTCAACTCATATTGCTTCAGCACATTCACATAAAGATCAATTTTTCCTCTCAGCAACTCCATTTTGAGATGGAGAATAAGCACAAGAAAACTCTCTCTTTATTCCTTCACTCTCAAAATATTCATAGAACTTGTTGGAGATGTATTCACCTCCTCCATCACATTTAAAGCTTTAACTTTGAAAGAAAATTGTTTCTCCACATAATCTTTGAAGATTAGGAAGTGATCAAATACCATAGCTTTTAAAGAAAGTAGATACAACCAAGTATATCTTGTAAAGTCATCAATAAAGGTGACGAAACATGTTGCACCACCAATACTTTTAGAGAGTCATCCTTTTCACCATCTTTGTCTCGATCCTTGGCTTTGTCTTTGTTGAATGACTGAGAAAACTAGTTCTTGCTCCTTCCTTTATGCTTGTCCTTGAGAAAGAGGGCTTTGTCACTTCCAATATGCTCGAGTTTGTTCATCCTAGAGAGTTTATAACTTTGCCTAGCTTCTTCAGAGATGAGAATTCCTTGGAGAGTTTCTAAATTAGGCAACTCCTCCTTAATGGCAAAGGACTGAGCAAGATTATCATAGTCATCTTTCAAGCCATTTAGAATGACTTTTACTAGATCACCTTGGTTAATTGTAACACCAACACAAGAAAGCTCCCTATGAAGATATTTTACTCTCAGAACATAGTTTGATGCACTCTCCTCAATTCTTTGAAAACTTTGGAAAATCTGATTCCTAAGAGTGAGTATTCTAGAAGTATTCTTTGCTTCATAGATGGACTTAAGTGCATCCCAAGCATCTTTAGTTGTGGTACAAGATCCTATCTCTCTCATAATTTCATTAGATACATTCATTTTAATGAAATGTAGAGCCATTCTAGCTCTCTTCTTGTACTTTAGTATTTCAAGTTGTGCTTGAGGCTCCTCCTCAATACCAAGCACTGTGTCCATAACATCCTGGAGTATCAAAATAGACTCCATTCTAACCTTCCAAATTGAGTGATTAGAGGTACTTAGTCTTTCACCTGCTTCTAGGAGATATCCTCCCACAGATGCCATAATGTGAAGACTTCTTAGTTATTGGACAATTATATGTTTGAGCTTGTTCCAATCAAACTTTATGTTGCTACTCTCTTTCACTATAGGTATTTTCAAGGATGTGCTACCTTCCTATGTGAAAAACTTGCAACTGTATTTGAGATGAATCTCAAATATTCCACAAAACAAGATTTTCTAGATCAGATACTCAACATGGATTGAGGCACTTAGACAAGTTTGAATCCTACTTTTGGCACGTGTGAGATGATTCAAAAGAAAACACTAATGATACTCAGAAGGCTCAAAGGTGTTCAATTAGCATCACACTTAGTCTTGATCTTCAGTTTCTCCTTGTGAAGGATGCTCAAAACAATGGATTCAGAACAAAGCAAGATTGAATCAAATCAAAAAGTGGTCACTCGGATTTTGGACCTCTCCCTACCCTCTTTAAGAGCGCTTGTGTGCTTTGAGGTTCCACCATTGCTGAGTGATACCCTGGATTATCCCGTTGTTGTCCTATGTAGCGCGAAGGTCCAGGATCATCAGTTCTTGCATCCTGTTGTGGATGGTTCTTGGTGTGTGTTTCTTCATGCTTTGTGTGTAATGTTGGTAGTTGTAAATAGAAGCGACTGAAAATCTCTGATTTTCACACGTGCAAAATTCCAGAATTCTGTACAATCACTATTCAGACCTGAAAATTTAGTTTCAATCCACTTTGATCCAAACACTTTTCAGAGAGAGAAAGAAAAGTGAATAACAGTTTTTTTTGCTTGAATTAGCTCTCAAATTCTTGTACAATCAGAGATGTTAGCTTGCAAAGCTTAATTTGGCTCTGATACCATACAAAATTTCCAGAATTCACACATGTGGGAATGATCCACAAGTATAATTGATCTTATTAAGCTTTATGATTAGCACAATAACCTGATTCTAGACTGAATAGCAAGATCTAGTATAGAATTTATGGCTTAACCACAATCTAGCATGCTAAGAATCAGATAATGATTGCTTTGAATTACAAATGAGCAAAAGTACAAGAATTT
The DNA here is from genome assembly GCA_029204225.1 of Diphasiastrum complanatum. NCBI lineage: Eukaryota > Viridiplantae > Streptophyta > Lycopodiopsida > Lycopodiales > Lycopodiaceae > Diphasiastrum > Diphasiastrum complanatum. The sequence goes on along the minus strand of MU835265.1, from coordinate 11,032 downwards.
AGTGTATGAGCATTAGCCTCAACACGAGTTAGAGAGAGAAAGAGAGAGAGATATTCAAGCAAATATGGTATAGATCTGAATGGCATGGAATAGCTACAAAGCTTTGGTTCTTCATCAAAATTTATGAGAATAGCTACACATATTTATGGGGTTTGAGGTAGCTCGAGGTAGAACCACATTTATTCATCTTTCAATCACATCTAAAGTGAAAACTAGAGTCTATGTGACATTTGTCACATCTTATGCATGTATCTCTACCTACTTTAACCAAGTGTCCTATTTCTAACTAGAATTGTACAAATCATCATGCATGTGTCCATTTCACTTTGTGCATGCCTTGCATGTCACTATGGATCACTTACAATAGATGCATGTGATATGCCACGAGTTTCTACAAGCATATTAATGCTATTTCTAAGTCTACAATCTACATGCAAGTTGTATTCAACCAACTAGATATGATAAATCCATATAGCTCGAGTTCCGTCTAGGCCAAATTTGGCATTTACATATATGAAACAACATACTTGCATAGTAAAAAGTTTGTAGCAAGCCTAAAGTCAAGATAGATGATTTCTATTCTCAACACTATGCAGGGGCAACCGCCACGAGGAATAGAGGTTCTTTCCGATCTCTTACAAGCCCAAATCACCATGCCCTTCTACACGGCTGTCAAGTTTTCTTGCCCATCCGTGCAAGCCATTCTCGATAGTGGGTCTGGCGTGAATATTATCGCCTTGACCTTAGCAAAGGCATGGGGAATATCCACATTGGAAAAGCCTAAGTACAAGTTACGTATGGCTGACCAACGAATGACAACACCCGCTGATCATATAAGCAATTTACCGATCAAAATTGTCGGTTTGATTTTCACTATAGGGTGTGTAGTCCTAGATTTTCCTAATGAACCGAACACCTATCAATCCTTCTTGGAACACCTTGGTTAGAAATGGTTAGAGTGATTCAAGATTGGAAGGAAAACAAAGTAATTTTTGGCAATAGAGATAGCAGAATCTCGGTTGATGCCACAGGAAAGATAAAATCTGCACGCATTGAGGACAATTGGTCTTCAACTACCTATGATGACCCCGAGAGTATCGATTCGACCATAAAGGGTCATTTTTTGTTGAATTTTGAGTTGTGGGAGATTCCTTTCTTTTGTTCCCGCCTCCATTTCGATGACTATCCTGCAGCTCAATTCTGGTAGCATAGTATCTGACTTGTTCTAAAGTATCAGCTTGTACTAGAGCTAAGCCATATTGTATATTTTTATGCAAACCTGAATAGAACTTTCTTTTTTGTTCTTTCTTCGAAATGGAATGCAAAGTCTGAACTTTCAAAAGCAACAAAATCTCTTAACATACTCAACTAGAGTCTATTAGCTCTAATTTTAAAGAGATCTTGTAAGAAGAAGGAAATTCAAACGGAAGGGAAATCTATTCGAAAGTAAACATACAAAGTCATGTGTATTGGCATTTGTTTCAAGAATGAATACACAAGGATCCACTCGGCTCTCATTCATTTATGTTGGATGGATATAAATATGCAAGAGAAAAATGATCAGATTGGCAATTTACGATTAGATATCTATGAATGACACAAATCAAAGTATCAAAAATATCAATACTCACAGTTACTTTTTTTGTGATCCTGACGGTTGAATCCTTGCACATTTATCTCTGAATGAATATATACATGTTGGACTAGAATTTCAGAAATAGATTTTCCTCCTGATGATGTTTTGAAATCCAAAATTCTAGCCTTCTAATAAGATCAAAATGATAGTTTTAACCTTTTCCTTTTTCGAAATGCTCCTCTTGATGATGGATGCATCAAAACCCAAGAGTTTTTTGAATATTTTCTTGGCACCCATAATCCATTATCATATGTCTCGTTGAATAGAAACATAGAGTCGATTGAGGAGCACGGCTTCCTTGATGGTGCCATTCGTAATTTCCATGCAAAAATCTGAAACAATGAACTATGAATCTGAAAATTTACGTAGACAAAAAGCCATGAATCTGAGAAAATGTGTTGGCGAAAATTTGAAGCACTGATCTATTTGGTGCCACAAATTAACTTTGGTTAACCCTGTTAACCATGATTTGACAATGCATATACATTAATGGTACATCGATTTTCTCATCTCAACCATCTGTCATATTCATTTTCAATATTTTTGGGTCTCTTCGGGTAGTGATGAGCTGGAAGGGCAGGCCTCATCAACCAATAGCATTTCCACATGCTGCCCGACGAAACAACAATATATTTTAAAAGTTTTTATTTTATTTATATTTGAAAAATTCTACGTTACGTAGAACCCTGATTTCAAGGTTTCAATTGGTCCACATGGCAACGAAAATAAGAAAGAAAAAAAAAAGCATCTTTTTCAAAGGCCCTCTTCGGGCTCTAAGTTTCTCTAATGATTACCTTTTTGGCCTTGTGGAAGAGCATAGTAGGTGTCATTTACATGTCCAACACTTGGATATGCTAGTATTTTGAAGGTGTTGGTGCATCATGAGGAGGTTTGCATTCAAGAATCATGGAAAATAGCAAAGCATACTCACAAAAATTGTGGAGAATGTGCATTGTGATTCTTCTCTCTTTGGTCTAAAGGACCTTGGAATTCGATTTCCCTAAGAACCCCACTCTCGTCCATGGTCAAATGAGCCTTTGGTGAATCGTGATGCTTTAAAAATTATATACATGCCCCACCCACATCCAAGGGAGAAGGCACTATATTGATTCTTTTGAGAAGATGCTTGAGAGCTCCTAATATTTTCGTGAGAGGGTCATGTTCCTCATGCCTTGGATAAAGGTGGAGCCGAGAGTCTAGCTCAAACACTCAAATATACTTCTTTCTTTCTTTTTGGGAAGACCATGAAGGAGGGTTCGTGACTATGGGTGTATAGGCCCAACCTTGTTTTATATCTATGGATGTTTTCACATAATAGGAGCTAAGTGGAAGAGGACCAAGCACTTTCCTCCCATTGGTTGGGGCCACTTTGAATGGCTTTCTCTCTTTCACACAAGGTGTTACTCCTAGGTGGATTACTAAGTGACAAAATAATGCTTACATGGGTGGGGTAAGTGCACAGAGAGGTTGCAGCATGACCAAGATCCCTGATGCAATAAGACTCTTTTTTACATCATGCAAATTTGAATTGAGGTCACTTGAAGTTCTCTCTAGTGAGAACTATAAAAAATGTGGGGGCTAGTTGTGATGCCGAATTCAAGGGCCTTCCATGTTGGGACGGCCAATGCTTGAGGGTGTTAGCTTGAGGGCAAGGCTCGAGCAACATGGAAGGCCCAAGGTCATCAAGCCTTCACTCAAGTAGTTCTGACCTTTGAATTTGTTCTTCATTCAAAAGTCGAAGCGTGTTTATACGTATGTTGTGAAATCTATTTGTATTAGCTAGTAGATGAAGATTCTAAGTGCAAATGCAAATCCTACTCAAAATCTCTTTGTTTTAACTAGCATAGAAAAATTATGTGCTATACAAAGAAAGTAATGGGAATACCACCTAGCATTAGATGGGGGTTAGTCCAATTTTTGAAATGGACTTGGCCCTTGGCCCTTGGCGTGTGACTAAGGGTGAAAGTTAGGAGTCGAGACAAGCCCACATCTAGGGTAAGGTTGCATTGGTGTCGAGAGTCAGCGTGCACCCTGGGCCACGGAGGAAAATAGGGTTCTCCTTTATTTTGAATGTGCATGCATGTCCCCGCCATGGCTGTTGCGCCGGCGCCTCAAAGGGCGCTAGAACTTGAGCGGTTTCCCCAACACACGCTTAAGTCTAACATTCATCCATCATGCACTTACGTAAAAGCCAACTCAGAAACATAACAAGCTTAACCATTCAGACTTAAGAAAACTGGAATCCCAACCAACCTGAAAGCCAACTCAGAATCCGTCCCCAAAAGGTAACCAAAGGCAAAGACAAGCCACACATGAAACCCAAGGCATAGTGGTCGCCAAACTAACCAATTGGCATAGCGGCAAGTCCCATGTCGATGACAGGGACCCTTAGGGCCAGCGACACAAAAAGGTTGTAGTAAGGGTCCTTTCACTTGGACCAGTCCCGGAGGCGAAACCGAAATGGTAATCATCCCCAAGGATCAACTTTATTAGATTTGGAAGAGGTTACATTCATACATACACTGACCGGTCTCAGGGCCACCAACACGTGCTGGGCATTGTGCCTGGCTCGTGCTGGTAGAGGGAGCTGAGACCTGGCGACTGGATTCCTGGCGCTGGTTGAGCTGCCCAAGTTTCTGTCTGCCGTACTCCCCCTATAGTTCTGCTGTGATTCGGCGCACCCCCTCTGTTCTAAAACATAGTGCTTTCTGGTAAAGCACGCTTTTTGGGACTTAGTTTTTATTTTGCTGATTAAGCCTGGCAAGCCTGGCAGAATCAGTCTGGCTCCCGGACATGGGTCCCGGGAGCCGTCCTGGCGGCCAAATCAACTTGCTTTCCTGACTAGGCCATGACTCGAGCTCCAGAGCTAGCTCATGACTTGTGACTACTTGACTGGCTCACCACAGGTCGGAGGCTCAGTCCTTGATGTTCTAACTTGCTCTGGGACCTTAGAGAGTGTCACCCCTTTGAGTCTTACAGGGCACGCTGGGTGCACCCAAGTCAGCTTTACAACATCCTCCCCTCGTTTGAGAAAGCTGATGTCCTCATCAGGGCCAAACTAGAACCTAAGACTCATGGAACGGGCTTAAATTATCGGCCAGACTTTAGTCACATATACAAGGGCACGGGCTTGATTCACCGGCCAATGGAAACCAACTGTAAAGAGAAGTAATGATATTGTGTTTTGCACCTAGCACAGGAAAAGTGTGGATCTAGTTCACTTACGTAAAACCTGTGTAAAGCTGCTGCACTTAGGCATTAGACTGAAGCTCACTCCTCGATGAGAAATGCGGCTTACTTTATTAACATGAAAGAAAAAGGTACTTACGGCTCCCTTAAGCCTCAGATATGTCGCCTTCGTCGCACGTTTGGATGAGTCCCCTAGGACTCTAGATATTTCATTTGGTCGTCCAGGTTGAGCTCCTTGAGCTCTGCATCGGCACTTAGATTCACCTCTGATGTAGAAACTGCAGTCAATGTTGGCTCCATTTGACCTCGCGTCAGCTGGTTTGTCACTGTTGGATGTCCTTCGTTAAAGAAGTGAGCTTTCGCTTGGTCACACAAGGTGAGCTCCTTGAGCTCTGCATCGGCACTTGAATTCACCTTTGATGTAGAGACTATAGGCAATGTTGGCTCGATTTGTTCCCGTGTTAGCTGGTCTGTCACTATTGGCTGTCCTTCGTTAAAGAGGTGAATGAGATTGGGAGGAATGGTTGGCTCAGGTTCATTTGTGTCGTTCTTTTCTAGTTGGTCCCCTGGCACAGCTCTGACGACACAAGGTCTCCTGCCATTATATAACAACACAAGGTTAACCCCTTTTGCCAAGAAGGCCACCACATGTTCGTTAAACCAGCTTAATCCCAAAATAGCGTCGAAGGCATCCATCTTCAAGATTGTGAACGTTAGTCGATTCTTCCAGGCTCCCAGAGAGATTGGTAAGTTGGTTGCCAATCTACAAGTGGTCATTGTACCTTTCGCGGTCTCCACACAAATAGGAGTCATATTTTCTTCACATTGGATGTCCAATTCCCCTGTCAGTTTTTCTGACAAGTAGTTATGTGACGCCCCCAGGTCTACCATGAAGTAAATGATCCTGCCTTGAATACAGCCTTTCAGGTACAATAACTTGGATCCTCTCGCAGGAGTCACCATAAGATGTTCACGATACGTCGCAAGTGCCCCTATCTGTTGTAAGGCATTCAGGTCAGACTCCGTCAAATCCGTTTCTGGGTCCTCTTCGTCATCCTGTTCACCATCTTCTTGATCAAATGCCTCTCTCCATCCTATCAAATCCTTCAATGGCAGCCATGATTTGCTTATTCAATGGTTTGGGGCATGACCTCCAAGAGTGACCTTGCTGATGACAGTTGAAGCAACGCATGGAACTGTCCACTATTGGTGGGCTGTTGCTGTGACTAGCTGAAGGTCCAACATTGTTTCTTCTCTGGAACATGTTCTCTCCATTGTTGCCTTGGTTGCCAAACCCTGTTTTTGTTGGGAATTTGTTCACGCTACTCGAGGCTTGGTTGCCATTTGGAGCTGAGTCCCCCCTTGAAAAGAAGCTCGGACTCGGTCTGGATCCACTAAATACTCTTGTTGAGGTTGCGGGAGCAGCTGGTGCCAATGTGCTCTCATAATCACAAACCATTTCAGCCGCTCGAATAATTGAATTGAAATCATGGCAGCTGTCTATCGTACGCCGGGTCCAAGATTGCATTCCAGACAATAGGTAATGAGTTTTGTCCGCCTCGGACATATCTTTAATAACCCATACACTCTGTCTGAATTTATTGAGGTACTCTCACAATGACCCTTTCTGTTTGAGCCTCGATAATTCTGTCTTCAATCTCATGTGTGAATCCTTCGATATGAACTCCTCTCGTAACGCGGCTTTGAATGCGTCCCATGTCTGAAAATGCATTCCTGCCATCCGGTACCAGTTTGTAGTGTAGCCCTCAAAATATGCTAATGCCAAGTCAGTTCTTCCTTCCTCAGGAGTGTTCATCATACGGAAGTAATGGTCCATGTGAAACAACCAATCTTCCACAACTCGAATGTCACGCTCTCCTTTGAAAGTAGGTGGTGCTTTCACTTTGGCAGTCTTCCTTGGGCCTTCCGTGTTTCGCGCTCGTGGTTCTCTTGGTATCTGTGGAGAAGGTGCCACTGCATTCCCCCTAGTTGCTTCCAACTCTTCAAACCTGGCTTCGAGTTGTGTTAGCCCGTCTCTCATTTCTCTAGCAAGGTTAAATTGAGTAAGGTTCATGGTTCGCAAGGATGTTTGCCATTCTTTCCTTTCTGTTTCTCTGTCCTTCTTCACCTCGCTAAGCATAGCCGACATTGCGCTTGATAAGTATTGCCGCATCTTCACTTCAAAGAGGTCCTGTTGCGCCTCTGGCAAGGGTTCATCTCTTGGTGTAGGTTCAGAAGGGCCACCCACCTCTTCTTGGAGAGGCGCCACTGTGGAGTGCATACGCTCTTTCTTTCTCGACTTGGACCTAGTGCCATCTCAATGCATGCGAGAGCTGTATTCTCGAGCCAGCTCTTCTCCGTCCGTCAATGCTTGTAACTCTTCAAGATGGTCCTCCATTATAGTCAGAGGTGTACTTCCAACAGATTATCGCCTCAATCCTTTTTATATTTGAAACTCTCCCTTCTGTCGGCCGGGCCCCACAGCTCTCTTTTCTTCTTTATTAAATCAGCTTCAATGAAAATATCCCCTCCTCAAACTTAGCACGCCCACATCACCTGAGAGCCAAGTAGGAACCAGGTCATTTGTGTCCAAGCAAGCACACAACAAACGGAACATACCAACCAAGCAAACACAGAGGATCTCTCTCAAGCCACAAACTCCCCTGAGACCGGACGTAGGACCTTTGCCTAGCCGCGCCCACACAAATCTATCACAGAATTAGCCCATGGGGAAACATCCATCCAACCATCCGTCCCTTCACCATTAAGCAGCACATTGCCTCAGTCACGCCCCACCACTTTTTGGTCGATAGCCCTTATAGCTAAACGATCGGCAGCTATCCCACACCGGCAGCTAACCACCCGTGCTTTACACCCGAATTCGAGCAGCATCTCTGTATCAATGGTTAACCCGTACAGTTCGAATATGTCACCCCGCACCCCACAAGGCACAGACCGTGCTTTCACCAACCTAATGGCAGCACATTGCCTCATCTGTCCTACGTGCAGACGGCGCCAGGCCCGAACCGCGGAAACTGACTGTGCTTACACCTCGAGGGCAGCACTTTGACTCATCAAGTCCCCCGTTCTGCCGACCACCCCGACTGTGGGTGCACTCGTGCTTACACTGTGGGCAGCACCTTGCGCAACAGTTGTCCTGACAAATCCCAAAACGTGGCCATCCCTGTGAGACTTGCGTAGCTGACCGGCTAGTCGGCTCTGATACCATATGTTGCGCCGGCGCCTCAAAGGGCGCTGGGACTTGAGCGGTTTTCCCAACACGCGCTTAAGTCTAACATTCATCCATCATGCACTTACGTAAAAGCCAACTCAGAAACGTAACAAGCTTAACCATTCAGACTTAAGAAAACTGGAATCCCAACCAACCCGAAAGCCAACTCAGAATCCGTCCCCAAAAGGTAACCAAAGGCAAATACAAGCCACACATGTAACCCAAGGCATAGTGGTCGCCAAACTGACCAATTGGCATAGCGGCAAGCCCCATGTCGATGACAGGGACCCTTAGGCGCCAGCGACGCAAAAAGGTTGTAGTAAGGGTCCTTTCACTTGGACCAGTCCCGGAGGCGAAACTGAAATGGTAATCATCCCCAAGGATCAACTTTATTAGATTTGGAAGAGGTTACATTCATACATAGACTGACCGGTCTCAGGGCCACCAACACGTGCTGGGCATTGTGCCTGGCTCGTGCTGGTAGAGGGAGCTGAGACCTGGCGACTGGATTCCTGGCGCTGGTTGAGCTGCCCAAGTTTCTGTCTGCCGAACTCCCCCTATAGTTCTGCTGTGATTCGGCGCACCCCCTCTGTTCTAAAACATAGTGCTTTCTGGTAAAGCACGCTTTTTGGGACTTAGTTTTTATTTTGCTGATTAAGCCTGGCAAGCTTGGCAGAATCAGTCTGGCTCCCGGACATGGGTCCCGGGAGCCGTCCCGGCGGCCGAATCAACTTGCTTTTCTGACTAGGCCATGACTTGAGCTCCAGAGCTAGCTCATGACTTGTGACTACTTGACTGGCTCACCACAGGTCGGAGGCTCAGTCCTTGACGTTCTAACCTGCTCTGGGACTTTAGAGAGTGTCACCCCTTTGAGTCTTACAGGGCACGCTGGGTGCACCCGAGTCAGCTTTACAACAATGGCCAACACGCCCCTGTTCTGTGCTACAATTTGGATTCCTTGAATCTCCTTCGCGAGCTATGGCGATTGTCTGACAAGGCAAATGTTGATGCTGCTTCTGTGCTGTCGACAAACCAATTGAGATGGATGATATGGCTGCCATTCTAAAGAAATGTAGTTGAGCGCAGCAGAGCGTATTGGACAGTAAATTTATTTCATGAAGGAACAAGAAATTGTCAATTCTTTCTACCCTCCGAAGAACTCTTTTTAGCATCCATTTTCTTTCACGTAGCATCGCTCAGATTTATTTTTCAGATTCTGATATATCGCCCGATCTTTTTTCAGAAACTGGAGTCTGTTCATAATCGTCTTATGAAGACCTCAAAGGATCGGTCTCTTTTCATCAATATTAGGCGAGGACGGTGGCCTTTATCTGCGGAAGCATTTTCTTGGACTATCTGCGGAAGCCATTTTTCTAGAGGCTTCTAGCAACAGTAGATTTGAGCTGTTCGTCTCTCCTGCAACAGATTTTTTTGCCCGATCAGGGATACAAAATGCCTGCCCATAAGAAACCTTATAGCAGGAAGGTGTCTAAGAAAGATTTGTCGGTTCATTTTGACCATCCTGCTAATGGAGACCCTCCTCTTTCCTCCCCTGACTGCTTAATGTCTCCACCAAGCGTTGAATATGGAAAGATGTTGTCTCCACTTAGCAACGAAAGATCTTTGTATGCCTTCAGCCAGGATGAGAAGATTGCCAATCTAACTGAATTGAATAATGCTTTGGTCAAAAAAGTGACCTCTTTGAGGTTTGATAAGGAGAACCTAAAGGGAGAATGAAATAGCTAGTAATGCCTTGGAGAATGAAATAGCTAGTAATGCCTTGTGCTCAGGTGTCCTTTGTATTTTGGGACCACCTCCATGAGCATAATGTCCATCCAATTTTCTCTCTCCAAGGAATCTGTCATTCTCTCTCCTCTCTTCGATGGAATGCACGTTCTCTCTCCTCTCTCTGGTGGAATGCACGTTCTCTCTCCTCTCTCCGGTGGAATGTGCATGTGCTATGTGGTAGCCCGTCATTGGCTGTCCACATCCACATTCCACCACAAACATAAAAAAATTTGCGAAAAAAAAAAACTGGTCCACGCGTACGGCCGTACCGTACGGGCAAAAAACGAAAAAATAAATAAAAAAAAACCTTCGCACAATGGCATTACGTAGGGGAAAGCCCGAAGCCCTCGGGCCTTCCTTGCTAGTCGGGGCCTGCCCTCGGGCTCCCGCTCTCGGGCAAGGGCCCTCCAAGCAAGGAAGGCCCTCAGGCAGGGCCTTCCCCCCCACGAAAAGCGGCTTAAGGATGATGCTACCTGCGGAGATGCATTGTTTCGTGAGAATCAGGAACTTAAGGGGGGTGGTTTAATTTCCAAGCTGCAAAGATCGTGGAACGAGCGGGGTAGACAAACTCCTTGCATTCTGTAACAATGATAGTTTGGCTTTTTTCACATGATGAGTATGAAACATAATTTGGAATTTTTGAAAAACAAAATTGTGGGTGGCAGGAGTGTTGCACATTCTACTTTTTAAGCAATCTAAGAAAAGTGGGAAAAAAAAGCCCCGACCATTCATTACATGGATGCAATGGCAAAGCCATGGCAACATAAGTTTTGTTGATGTCTTAATCAATCAAGTTCATGGCTACTGTTCCAAAGTGATTGTTTATTTTTTTGGGGGGAGGAGGTGTTGGGAGGGCCCTCGCCGGAGGGCAGGGCCCCGACCAGCAAGGAAGGCCCGAAGGCTTCGGGCCTTCCCCTGCGTAATGCCATTGTGCGAAGGTTTTTTTTTATTTTTTTAATTTAATTTATTTTCTGGCTGTACGGTACGGCCGTATGCGTGGACTAGTTTTTTTTTTTCGATTTTTTTGGGCCGTACGGGCGCACGCGTGTATAGTTTTTCTTTTTTTGGCAAATTTTTTTACATTTGTGGTGGAATGTGGATGTGGACAGCCAATGACGGGCTACCACATAGCACATGCACATTCCACCGGAGAGAGGAGAGCGAACGTGCATTCCACCGAAGAGAGG
>MU835264.1:0-40542 GCA_029204225.1 Diphasiastrum complanatum | reverse complement strand
AATCTCAAATGTCTAGGTACAGACCTTAATTGTACTGTACAACACCACATTTAGATCCATATCCAAATCACTTTTAAGTTAACCAATAGATCTATCAGAGTAGGTTTGTTAACTCTGCAAGTATACGTTCCACACAATACTGATCATATGTCTATGTTCACCGACTAGGTTAAGTGCACCAAAGTTTGCAATAAGCGTAGATTGCCTAACGGTCAGATCTGGCGAATGTCTATACTCTGCTGCATAAAATTGTAAAGCGCGGTGAAAATCCACTAATATGTGCCAGTTTATATGCCGTAAATCTAGATTTCCACATTTCGTCCAGCATCACACCATGATAGTTTAACCTGACAAGTGGCAATTGATCTTGAACATTGTCCAATGCCATTAGGAGATCTGGATCGAAAGCCAATTGAGGAAGGCAATCATTCCAACATGTTACTACGGATGCCAACATCATCAAATCGTTTGCAAAAAGCGTAGATTGCCTAATGGCCGATCTAGGAAATGTCTATACTCTACCACATAAAATTGTAAAGCGCAGTGAAAGTCCACTGATATGTGCTAATTATAAACTTGGTGGATTATGGGCCGATTTGGGGTATGGATTGTGACTTGGTCCAATGGAATCCCCAAATCATTCCATTTATTTCTTCTTGGCATCGGCAAATAGTACGAATCTTCCTAGAATTGGCGAGGGTTGGCAACATAACTCATGATGGAATCCGGAGTTTTCTCAAATACAGTTGTTCTCCATGCCGGTTGCTCTCCCAATGCTGGTAGCTTGTCCAAAACCTTGCCCTCCTCTATCTCAGAGGTCTTGAATTTTATCACCCATCCACCCCTCGAGGACTCATGCAGATGTTGTTGTAGAAACACTTGAATCTGGTCCTCGATGGTGATTGGTTTTTGAAACAGCGGCCTGGTCCTTGAAATTGATAGTGATGCTTATAGAATTGTTTAAAGGCTGATTTTTTATTATGTTAGAGAAGTTTGAATGTGGGCTTTTGGTTTAGAATCTTTTTGAAAAAGGATTTGTGGAATGGTTAGAGGAAGTCTTCCTCTACATCCACAAAAATCTTTTTGGAAAAAGATTGATTCTAGCTTGTGTTTTTTTATCAAAACTAGTGTTTTTTTTTTTGCATAAATGAAGTGTTAAAGCTTCTGATTTTCATTTTGAAGTTTTATTTTTCAGACCTGTATATCTGAAAATCAGATCTGAAAAGTGAAGTTTTCAAAGGGACTTCATTAGTTCCGCATTTCTACCTGCTAGTTTAATGTTATTGGCAATGTAGGAAGAAAAAGGTAGTGTAACTTTATGCATAAAAAACGTTTTGAAGCTCTATTTTTTGTCATTTTGAAGTTTTGATTTTTAGAACTGTAAATTTGTAAAACAGATCTGAAAAGTGAAGTTTTCATAGAACTTCAATAGTTTTCCATTTTTAGTTACTAGTTTCGTGGATTTGAAGAACTAGGAAAGTGAGAAATGTGATAATTTGTGTTGAATTTGAAATGACAAATGAAAATGGAATTGGAATGGGAACTTTATATAAATGCTCTGATTTAAACATGGTATCAGAGGAGGGAAATGGTTAATCCCTTATGATCTGGGCATGCATTTATGTTTCAGAATTCAAAAAGATTTTGTAGCATTTGTTTTGCTGTAAAATTTTGGAATGTAGAAAGTTTTATGTTTTGTTAATAAATCGAGACATATGTCTGTGTTTTTAGTTCTGTTGTAATGTAGAATAAATAAGAGAGAGACCATTGTAAATTGCTTGATCTGATCAATGAATTTTGTAAGAAGAATGCTTGTTGATTTATATGTATTGCAGAATGATATGTGTGAATCATAAATGAAAGAGATTAGAAGTAAGTTAGGTTGCTTCTTGAATGGATTAACTGTGGCAATCTGCAAAAGAAGCGTAATGTCACAACGTTGAGGAGATCGATGTGGTTTCAGAGTCTGCCACCGTCACTTTCACAGTAACTGGAGCATGTCATAGGATGCAAGCCTAAGCTAGGGCGGATCGCGCTGCTGCTATTTCTACATTGTCATTTCTTTGTTGTTTGCGTGAAGATAGAAGACAGGTGACAGACAGCCCGCATGTTTTTTTTCAGTTCAACATTCCTGCCTGAAGTTGAAGCCAGCTTTCCAAAGTACCCTAATCGGAAGTTTTGAAGCTCACTATTGAAAAGAGGTGGAGTTTTTCAAACTTTAGGAAAATGGTATTTTATGAAGTTCTGAAGTTTGCAAACCCTTGAACATTTACAAGCTTTAATGCGAAGTTTGATGCTTCAAGCTATACAAGAAGTGCTAAGCCTGAATTGAAGGATTTGAAGGTCTGTAAATTGAAGAACATTTTGTCAAAGTGAAACTTTTGGACTGAAAGGCTGTGAAAGATCAACTCTAAACAGGGTATATGCAAAACTTCAAATTAAAATTTTGCCTTTCTGCTTTAATTTTTTGAAGTTTCGGAAGAGTGACAAACCAGTACTGAAAGATGACAGAATTTTAGAATGAACTTTTGTGTCATATATTGCTGTGAAATTCTTATCTTCCAAACAGCCTTCAACCTTGCAATGTGAATTGCTCCAACTTTACAATGAAGTTTCAGCTCCTCAAATTATGATGAAGTAGCTAAGGAATCGATTTTCTATGTTATGTTACTAAAGAACAACTTATTTTTAAGGTAGAATATTTTCTTGGAGGTGTCATAATGCAGGATAGATTTACATTGTAGGACATTGGCAGATGTAAATGATAGATCCTGAGATGCACAAGAAATGGAGTTAAGTATGATGTAAAAAAAATGCATAGAGAAAGCGTGCTCTAGTGAATTTAAAGGCATGATGTAAAAGCTTCAACAAAGGTGACCTTAAGGGAGGGTGTTGGAAATAATACTGGGTAATGCAACTTTGTTGGCTATTAATGGACATACTTGAAATGTACTCATTATATGTAAATGTGGTGAAGGCCCAATGTGCCTCTAAATGGAGTAAGTTACTTTAGGGCCCTTCTACCTCCTCCTCTTCCTCTCTCTCACGTTGAGATCATCCTCTCTTCTCATTTTATGGTGCAATCTTATTGAATACAAGCATATTGTTCTCTCTCCATCTCTCTTGTGTAATATTGCTTGAGCATGCTCTAATTTAAACATAACCAACCAAAAGAATCATGTAGTTCCACCTCCCGTATAATTGTTTAAGGGGGAGAAGAAAGATAGAAACTTGCAAGTGGTAAGTTCATGGCTTAACGTATGGAACAAATACTTTGGCATGAATCAATTCCCTGAATGTGAAAAGTTGTCCACTGTAACTATGTTCCTTGAAGGAAGAGTCTTAGTATGGTGGGATGACCTAGTTGCAAAAGGCAATCAACCTTGTACATGGGATGATTTTTGCATAGTTTTTAGGGAATACTTCCTACCACTATTAGATGACTATGAACACTTTCAAAAGTTGAGTCATTTAACAGTGTTGGAACAATTTATTCAAGATTTTCATGAGTACTTGAATCCACTTTATAGTGACATTCCACCAAAGGTACAAATGTTAATGTTTATTGATGGGTTACCAAAGATTACCAAGTGGATGTTCGTAGGAACCATCCAAAAATCCTAGAGGATGCTATTAGGGCTGCAAAGTATTTTGATGACGCACCTAAGCCATCTAGGGGTCACCAGCCTAACGAGCCAAAGAAAGGTTTTCAATTAAAGAGGAAGGATAAGAAAGTTGTTAATGAGACACATCCCAATTCCAAGAATCCTAAGAAAACCAAGAAAAACTTTCAAAACCATCAGGGTGGCGAAGATATAACTGAAGCTCGTAAGAAGAACTTGTGCTTCAAGTGCAATGGCGAGGGTCACCTTGCACGAGATTGCACAAAAAACCAGCTTCTACCTCAGGTTATCTATCTTGAAGTAATGAGATGGATGTATGTTTCCTTAGTTCTTTACTTTTAGACCTAATGACCTTATTTGCATTAAAGGTATAGTTATTTTATTAATATTAATGTCCTTTTTGACACAAGATCCACTCATAACTTTATTAATGTAAATTTGGTGCAGACGCTAAACCTTCCTATCAAAAATATTGCGTGACAATGGCATCGGGAAACAATTCCGAGTTTATGGATTATGTTGTTCCTGATGTAGAATTGCACATACAGGATTACTCTGAAAAACTAGAATTCCATACTATTGCATTAGCTCATGTGGATATTGTTCTCAGGCAACAATGGCATTTTGATAAGAATAAGTCATTGAAAATTGATTTTGTTGAAAAATATTTATCTTTTATGCATGAGGATTCTTTGATTAAGATCAAGGCAAGTTTAAGTGTTAACACTAAAAATGTTAATCCTTATTCTAAACGGGAACTTAATTCAATAATGAAGAATTCTGATTATAAAGTTAATTTAGGTTTTCACAATGATGTCATTTGCTTCAATGATAATAAACTAACATAAATGCCATGAATATACCAGTGAGAACACTATAGAGCTTGAAGCCTGTAATGAACTTAGGCAAGAATTCAATGATGTTTTTATTAACCTTCCTGTAGGTTTACCACCAGAAAGGACAGTTGATCATTTCAATTCCGATCGCACAGTGTCCTTATCGGATGAGTGCATCGGAAGAGAGGTAAATAGGCAATTACATGATTACCTGAAGAAGGGGTGGGTATGACCTAGTAAGTCTCCTTGGGCATCACCAGTGGTTCTCGTGGCCAAGAAAGATGGGACTATAAGGTTTTGCATAGATTATAAGAAATTGAACAAGGTAACCGTTAAGAACAAATATCCATTGCCACGGATGGATGATCTAATAGATTATCTTGGTGGTGCTAAGTACTTCACCAAGATAGATCTAAGATTGGGATCCCATCAAATACGCATTAGGACAGAAGATATACCAAAAATGGATTTTCGAACTCGCCTTGGACACTATAAATTTTTGGTGTTGCCTTTTGGTCTAACCAATGCACCGACAACTTTACCAAGATCTCCAGTACGCCGCCTAGGCCGAAGTCACCACCTCCACACTCCAACACAACCCCACCATGCCTGAGCTGGAATAAGCCTCTCCACCTCGCCCCATGCTGCTTCTCCACCCCCTACCACTTCATCTCCTCAAAAAATAAACCATTTACTAGGTTGTATATGTCCCATCCTCAGATAGTTTTCTATTTGATTTGAAATCTCTGTCTCCTCTTTCTGAGAGAACCTATAAGGTTGTCTAGAGACAGGTTAGCTTCCTGGAATTACCTCAATCATGTGGTCTACTGAACTAGACAGTGGTAAACCATGAGATAATTCAGATGGAAAAACATCCCTAAATTTATTTATGATCTGTTCTTTCACTGCTTGTTCATGATCTAAATTTACTGAGTCAAGAATTGCTGAGAATTTGCAACCATTTAGATTCATTACCAAAACATCCACAATTGGAATAGCACATATTGAAAAAACTTCATATATAGAATAATCCAATGTCTCAATTTTATTAACTTTTCACAATTACAGAATTTTACGTAAAATCAAGGTCTACGGAGATTGTCAACTATAAAATCCAGTTTTGTATCTATCAGTCAGAGTACATGCGTATAACCACTCAAAGCAGATCTAAACCACTCATGCATGTCAAAATCACTCTGAAAATCAACATGCAGACATTCCATGCAAGCACAGTACCCCAAAATAGAAAATTGACATGCATGCAATCAGAACAATTTGAAATTCTACCAATTTTGCTCACAAAATTGCAAAATATCGAATGATCATATCAAGCCAACAGTTGGCACCTCGACGAGCGTGGAGTCTTGTACTATCACGCTCAACCACCAAAAGCAATGTCATCAGAGGATAACTAACCAATAGTTTCTTGTAAACTGTTGTTAAATAATCTTAATATTTCCCCAGATGGAATAAGTAAGCGATCGATTGCAGATCTACAAACTAATAAATAGAGACGTGAGTGAGAGAGAAGTGCCAACATACTGTTAGCATTATAAGCTATGCATGAAAGTCTGCCAACGAGCAGAATGTAGCAATTTTGTGAGAAGAGTGACAGGCCGCCAACAAGCGAGACACTGATTAACTCACTCAAAGCAAAATACAAATACAATTTCTCTCTCTTGTTCCATCTCTCATTATTCATGTCGCTGCATTTGATAGAATGATTTGACATTTATGATCTGTAGTCGTTTGCTTAGTATCCTGCAATAATTCCGCAAGCTAGCCAAATAGGTAGCACGGACATGAGATAGATAAAAAGAGCTGCCCCTGCCAAAACAAAAACAAAAACAATCGACGAAACATCTGCAATTGATAAAGCAAGGTGTTTGTAAAAATTCCATTTTTTCACATTGTGAGGCATTTTTACATGTTCATGGGACATATCCATTATTAGTGAAAATTCATCCTTAACACTAAAATTTTAAAAGTCATGCTTTTTTGGTCCTCAGTCACTATATTATCCTTTGCAACAAGCTTTCTTGAAAACTTTAGAGATGTTGCCCTACTACATGCTCTACACTAAAAAAATTTCAATCATGTAAATATACTTTCAGGTCAACCAATACTCATAGTTAAACGTAGGATAATAACAATAAAAATCAATAGACTAGTCTGAGAAAGTATTTGACTATATAGGTTTTTTCTCACACTACAACACTAGCCATTTTTTGACCACTTTTTGTTATATTTTTTTGAAAAATAGTCAAAATTTCACTTAGGCTTGTGGAAACCAACTCAACCATTGGTAAATGTCGTGATTGTTGATGTCCATATTTCTCATGATATTTTTTCAGCGAATGAGGCTATTTCAGCATCACCATCGAAAATAATGGCAAGGAATATTGAGGAGATATTATGACTAATATCATGTTATAAACTATACATTATATAGATAATTGAATCAACAAAAAGGTAGGTAGTTATAATTAAATCGTAGATGGATAAATGAATCAATATATGGACCTATGTATTGAACCATAGATAAGATTGTATAAGACATTGATATGTGACTTGGTAGATCAATATGCATGCAAAGCTGGATTGAGATGTGTAGACCATGTATAGATTGCTTGATTGAACAAGATGATGGATGCACATTCAAATGAATCTGTTTTCACAATTGAGTCTACCATACCATTATAAGAATATTAAACTTATTAGTAATAAATATATATTAGAGGCATGATCATTAGTATGGTTTATACACATAGGCATGAATCTATTTTCACATCATTTCTACATGCATCACCTCTCTCTCTCTCTCTCTCTCTCTCTCTCTCTCTCTCTCTCTCTCTCTCTCTCTCGACTATTTGGCCGACTATCTAAATAATCGGTGCGAATAGTTGGATTCTGCCCTTTTCTTTTTTTTTTGTTATACATTTTTTTTACACGCACCTTCCGAGTGGAATGTGCGTGTAAAAAAGTAAATTTTTTTCCAAGCCCATTCCAGATTCCAAAAGGTGCTTGTAAAAAAAGATTTGCCTCACATATTACGTTCTGTGAGGCTGCTTCATTTCCTTTCTAAAACTGTTAATTTAAGTGATTTTATGTTAACCTGAAAACTCTCCAAACACACTCTTAGTCATCATCTGACCCTATCCCCAATCATAACCTAACCATAAATCTATTAGGTGTGTTCAAACTTTCTTTAATTATATTTTTTTTCTATTTTTCTGTGTCGACCCGAATAGTTGGTGTCGACCTCTCTCTGAATATCTGAATAGCCGATCTCTCTCTCTCTCTCTCTCTCTCTCTCTCTCTCTCTCTCTCTCTCTCTCTCTCTCTCTCTCTCTCTCTCTCTCTCTCTCTCTCTCTCTCTCTCTCTCTCTATCTCTCTCTCTATCTCTCTCTCAATCAGACTCTCTAGATGCTCACGCTCTCTCTCTCTCTCTCTCAAGTTCTCTTTCTAGTTTTTTCAAAAAGCACGTGTTCTCTTTCTAAAATCAACCTGTTAACCCTTCAAATCCGCTTCAACTACACTTCAACTAGCTATCAAATACATTTTAGGGCACCAATGAAAAGCTTGGAATCGCAATTAATCCACAACAGCCTACATTCTCTCTCTCTCTCTCTCTCTCTCTCTCTCTCTCTCTCTCTCTCTCTCTCTCTCTCTCTCTCTCTCTCTCTCTCTCTCTCTCGACTATCTGAATAGTCGGTGTCAGCCCGATTAATTGAAGTCGGACTTTTTTTTTACCTTATATGAAGGGCATTATCGTCCGTACTTGTCGTCCATGTTGTTGAGGAGGCGGCATGTTCAAACTTGCATAGCGTACATATGTCCGTTAGTGATGTTGATTTTGTAGGTAATTCAGGAGAGATTTTCACCCATGATCATATTCGTAGAGATCCCACATGTAGGACGTCGGAGTTAGGGTCTAGATCGAAGAGGAGGAATAGATTAGAGCGAATGAGAAGAACAAAGAAGAGGCTTCTTCCGCATGAGCTGGAGAAGGTGCATGATGTTGTTAGTAGAGATGGAATTGATTCCACCACATTTGAAAGAGATGTCGATGACACACATGCTGTAGTAGATGTTGGTATGTCAGTAGGGGGGTTGGATTTACAAGGAGATGTCATGTTGAGTACATTTAGAATAGGGTCCATCACACATGTTGGCTTTTCAACAAGAGGTCTAGAAGTAGGTGTGGGGTTTTGATTGATGTCTTTAGATGCGGCTGTGACTTCGTCTATCCCATTGGATCCGATGTCCAATGTTGTCAATATAGAGATGGTTTGTACGCCGGTGAGAGGCAAAGAATCATTTGAGGGAGTAGATTCGATATTTGTTGCATATGTTACCCTGTAGAGGTGTGTAACCATCCATCGTATAGGACCCCTAAAGAGGAGTCAAGATTGGACAAGGTTAGAAGAATGAGACGTAGATATGTTGCTAAGAGGAGTTATTGGGATAGGGTACGTGCGACTGTGAGAGATTGAGAGGAAATTGAGAGAGTTGAACCAAATTCAGTGGAGTTTGGTACACCCGGCCGAAGAAGTGCGTAGCCACCCTTCGTATAGGACTCCTGAGGAAGAGTCTAGATTTGCTAGAGCTAGAAGGATTAAGCGCAGAATGAATGCAAAATGGAGATTTTTGAGTAGGATTTTGCCTGCACATTTTGTAGGTAGGTTGTTTGAGGTAGCTAGATCACTTGATAGACCAACGTGTCATGATTTGGGGGGGGGAGGGAGATGGAGTTTGTGTGTAGTCATTGTTCAGCCCTACGATGGAAACCAGAAAGAAATAGCTCTTTCAGTTGCATGAAAGGCAAGGTGCATTTGCCTTTGATTCCACCACCGCCTCTTTATCTCCTTAATTTGTGCATGTCTTCTGATGACGTGGGAGCTAATTTTAGAAAACACATTCGGAGTTATAATAACTCCTTGGCCTTTGCATCTCTTGGGGTAAATCTAGATAGATCCATTGCCAACTCTATAGGTAGCGCATATACATTTAGAGTGTCTGTTCGGTTGTATCATAATATTGGTGATTTGTTGCCCTTATTTTCGTAGATCTACATCATGGATTGTAATGATTTGCAATTAGATCAAAGATTATCTCTGAATTCCGAGCTTAGGTGGGATATTCTCTCCCTTGTGCAAAGCATGATGATGGATGTGAATGTTGCTCGAATCATGCGGGAGAATGTCACAAAGGATATTCGACTTCACATAGTGTTTGATTGTTCACAACGTAGAGTGAATGACAATTCAATGCTCCTATGAGTAATGAGATTGCAGTGCTTATGCCTATAGATGAGACCCCAAGTGACGGAATGCATGACATGATATTGCACTCCATTCATGATGGTTTGCAGCATGTCACAGAGCATTATTCATCGTATGATGCCTTGTATTTTGTCCTCCTCATTCCTTACGATACCGATAGGTGGTATTAGGGAATTCCACATATGTATATGAGAGATGTTGCACGTGCTGATGATGATGACATTCGTGATGGTATACATTTAAATGTCCTTGAAGAGCAATTAGAGGGTGGACACAAAGTTGTCACCATTCAAGAGTTTTACACTACCATTTACAGGTACAAGCAGAGCATGTTTCACCTACACATTTGGGTGGAAGGCTGTTGCAAGAGTATGTGTAATGTGGTAGCAAAAATGGTGCAAAACAACATGAACTACATCCATAACAATCGAGATAGATTTCGTAGAGAGATTGGTAGTGGCATCGTTGATGCCCTTTGAGCTCATTCTGCCAGCAACATAGGACACCAAATAGTCCTTCCATCATCGTATATCGGTTCACCGCGTCATATGCATCATCTGTCACTACCAATGTTTGTTGGTCATTTTATAGGAGGAAAATATTCTATGAAATTTTGTTGGGCTCTGCAAAATGAGCCTTTTCCCTCAGTGCATGAATTACGCCTATCAGATTCGAATCAAAATGGTGAGTTGAAGGACTCGCTTGAGTCTATTCGATTCTAACTTCGAGGTCATCAGAATTGATAAGGTTGATTACATATACAAATGTGAAGTAAATAGACTGTTTGATTTTGACGTGCTTGAACAACATGGATTTGCCCAACCCTTCAAGTGCTCGGACTCCCTAATAAGTTACATGGGATGACCGTGGGGCTAGCATGGCGCGGATCTGCCCTAGTACCTGACACTGTGGTCAAAATCACGTCTCTTTGTACTTGTGCATGGATAAATAGCTTTTTACGTGATACTTCACAAAACAGGTATTTTTGTTTTTGTAAAGTATCATAAGGATAAAGACATTTTTGTTGGTAAAGTATCATAAGGAGAAAGTCTTTCTTTGTGACGTTTCAAAAAACTAGTATATAGTATAAATATAGAGTTCATGAGAGAGAGAGAGAGAGAGAGAGAGAGAGAGCTATTGTGAAAGAGAGATTGGGCGAGAGTAAGCGAGCCAGAGATAGAGAGGGCGGAAGATTCAACGATAGAGAGCATAAACTAGAGAGAGCGAGAAAGAGAGAGCAATGGGCAGAAAGAAAAGAGAAGGCTGAAGGCAAAAACTTGCAAGAGGCAAAACTGCGAAGTGACTAGATCGAAGGAAGAGGAGGAAAACCGGTAATGTAACTTCGTCCATCTGTCCGTTTCAGTTTCTATTGGTTTTGTAGAGATCTGTCATCCCAAACAGGTTTATACCATCACAGATAGCTGTCATGGAAGCTATTTGCAAAAACATTTTGCCCATGCATTTTTTTTGCCCAACTAGATCGCTGGCAAGGCAAAAAATTTTTGCAAATATGTTCCATGGCAGCTATCTATCATCCCGAACGAATTTATACCATCACAGATAGTTGCCATAGAAGCTATTTGCAAAAACATTTTGCCCTACCAACGATCTGGCAAGGCCAAAAAAATTGCATTCCAACTCTACTCGTCGATGAGTAGAGCTGGCATGCATTTTTTTTGCCCTGTCAGATCGCTGATAGGGCAAAAATTTCTTGCAAATAGCTTCTATGACAGCTATGCTAGCTCCTGCGAGTAGAGTTG
This sequence comes from Diphasiastrum complanatum, assembly GCA_029204225.1. NCBI lineage: Eukaryota > Viridiplantae > Streptophyta > Lycopodiopsida > Lycopodiales > Lycopodiaceae > Diphasiastrum > Diphasiastrum complanatum. The sequence goes on along the minus strand of MU835264.1, from coordinate 29,037 downwards.
GCATGCGTTTTTTTTTGCCCTACTAAATTGTTGGTAGGGCAAAAAAAATTTTGCAGATAGCTTCTATGACAACTATCTGTGATGGTATAAATCTTATGAAGTGAACATTCTACCAAAATCTTATGAGATTAGTTTCGACAAAAATGTCATGGCCACACTATCGGCTTTCTTAGACATTCATCACATCATTAATCGAGAATAAATCTACTTTAATTCTCTACAAGATTGCTTGATGGGGTTCGAAGAATTAGCTAAGAGCACTATACATGTAAACACTAGTTGACATGTGATAGTCGTCAAAGTGGTAGTAGCAATGGTATCAAGTTAGAGTGAAAGTCCAACCAGCTCCTTGTGTTCTCTTGGCAACCCAAATTCTATCAATACGCATGCCAGCTCTACTCGTCGGCTTAACTCCTAAAAGGGTGCTAAATCATAAACTCAAGTTATTACCATGTAGTCAACTTGTCTTTGGGCAATCTTATTGGTTTAGCATAAACGAAGAAGATGAACGACAAGGTAAATAGAGCAATATAAGACCCAATAAATTACCATAGGGTGCACCGAGTTTTATGTCCTAAGCTTTTTGTGAAAAAGTCTTGTTTTTTGGAGACTTTAGTTGGTGATCTACCTAAGCTACTAATAGTCATTGTTTTCTTAGTTGGAGAATGTTTTATGAATGTTATTTGCAGCTTTTCTCTTTCATTTCGATGCCAATATTTGTGTTGAGTTCATAGCAAACATTAAGAGGTAAATTCACTTGCCAAAAGCCTAGTCTTTCATGAATTTGAAGGTTTTTGAGCACCGAAACTAGTCATTGACCCACAAGTGGCTACTACTCCACAAAAGGCACATTGGTAGAGGGATGTACCAACAATTTTAGGGGACTTGTAAAAAGCTCAAACAAAAAAAAATCAAATTTGCATCTCCATTTGACAAGGCTTTGCCAAGAAAAATGCTCAATTTCGTGCTAACTTGGTTGTTTTCCATCTTTCTAACCAAAAACAACCATCTTTCTAACCAAAAGACTTCACCATGGACCTATCGCATCTTTTATTATCATCGATAGTTTCAATCCGTCATGATTCATAATGGTTGTATTTCATTCTACTATCTTCTAATCGAAAATAATACTTTTCACACATTGCAAGCTCATGCAAAGTGTACGCAATATTATTGCAAAAACCTCACAACAATTGTCGCTTGTATTTTGTTCTATCACTTTCAATGATACAATTGAAAACAAATATGAAAAAACAACTACTATGGCATGCACGACTCTTTCGACAACATAAATCATGCATACACTCTTCAAAAGGTTTCAAATCACCTGACATGCAAAAGGTAAAAAGCTCAGCTTATGGTGTAGTACTTCCTTGAGTACCATGTGCAAAAGAGCTCCATGGACTCTATCATTAGCTCTTGCATGCACAACTATGAGTCTTCACCATCCAAATTGACGTCATATAAGGATTATAACACATAAATCTTACTTTAGTACCAATTTTACATCCCCACTAGGATAAAATGTATGGCTAACTTAATAGCAACACTATAATTAGACAATATTATTTACTCATCCATAGAATAAATCTAAACTCATCCTCATGCCATAAGATAAGCTCACGACATTAGAAAATACATCTCGAGTCCCTAACCATGACATCCCATACCACCATAGTGCATTCTTATCCAAGAATGTCAAACTCAAGCTCAGGATGATCTTAGAACTTGACCCATCCAAGCAGAATACCTCTAATCCAAGATTCGATCGATTGATGATGCCTACCTTTGATCCTTAGAGTTTCTAAGATACACCCAATCACCTTCCTAAAACTCTTTAAAAGATCTCTTCATATTCTCAAATATTCTAGCCCTGTCTCTAGTAGATCTCACAAGTTAGTTATTATATGTTTAGCATTTCATGCAAAATTTTGCTACCCTACAAAGTTTGATTCTTTTAATTTCCAAAACAATTGGTGCTCATAATTGAAACTCATACATAAGTAAAAAGGAACTAAAATATTCAACAATATGCTTATTGGTATTGCAAGCAAACTCAATCAATGAAAAATATATATTTATATAGATTCCCACAAATTTAGCAAATTGTAGCATTGAAGATCTAAGGGTGAGGTGACAAAAGCTAGCATGTGATCGAAGGATCAGCCTCCTCCTTTGTGGCATGTATCAACAATTGCATGGTGCATGTGCACAACCAGTGATCTCGTGGCCATGCAAACATAATAGGTGTGCTTTTATACGAGTGGAGCCACATGTAATGCTAATGTTGCAAAACTTGCAACTCCACCTCTTTGTGGCCAAGGTGCCATAATTTGCAACAATTGTCACATCCCTTATCCATAACCCTTGGCATGTATATATATATTCTCCTGTTCTTGCCCTCTTCTCAAATCTCTAATAACTATCCCTTGATACCTTGAGCCATCTCCTAAACCCAAAGTACTAAACCTCTTCCAAAGGCATAGAAAATATGGAAAATTTCAGACATTGAACTATTGTCTCAAAGTTACTTGTTATAAAAATATCCTCCAATAGTAAAATAAGTGAACTCAACTTCATATCCCCATAATTGTGGCCTACATAAGGAGATTTTAGATTGTACTTCCACATTCTAGGAGACAAGGGAACATACCTCATAGAGCAAAAACACAAATTGCATCGCACACTTGTTTCTATCTAAGTTTAGTGCACATGTCAATCCAAAGATGCTCACAAGGTCGAATCACAAATGATACCTAGCATCTCTTTAGAATCTCATTATCTTTCAGCACTAGCTTCAACCGTTGTTGCTATGACTGCAAAAGACACAAATTGAAAATAAGCACCAGCAAAATCAAGATAAACAAGAAAAAAAAAAAAGCGAGAACAATTCAACACTGCTGAAATAAAGAAGAATGCTAGCAAAAGACTACACTTTAAGCAAGAAGCATTCTACAAATGTTCACATGACAACTTGATTCACCTTATACAATGGCCAAGGCAAATCTAGCCTTTGCAAAAAAAATGTTAAAAACAAGCTCACGGCATCCATCCCCATGATACCTTGCCTCTTCTGGCTATACAAATGCAGTTAAATTGCAAAATTCCCCGGTTCAAGTTCCCAGGAACCACTCCAAATGGTAATCATAAGGTCTCTGCACATTCAAAGAGCAAAAAAGTGAATCCTTTGTAGATAAGGCTGCTTTATTTTCTTATTAATGCCGCAAATTTCGGACCTCATAGGGAAAGCTATTTGTTAGGTGCTAGTCTAACTTTTTTTAAGGAAACCATTATTCAAAGAAAAGGAAAATATGAACTTCACATTTTTGATATAAACCTTGAACTTACTTTCAAATGCAAAGACCTGAAATGTTGCAAGTTGACGGACTATAATTCACAATTTGCACACTTTTAAATCACCTCTCAACGTCCCTCCGAGGCATTTGCCTTCAATAAACGCTGGTCTAGACACAAATGGATGCTTTTATCCTTAAAAGTGAGTAAATCGCTGCACCAAACTGCAAAAGCACTATTCTTTAGTTGATTCCTTGTGATTCTGAATAGTGGCTCAATCTTTTTGTCAACATGCGCACTACTGGTAGAAATAAGTATAATGGATTACAGAATAGCTTGAAGATGCTTTGTGTAGACTTGAAGATTATTAGAGTTGCCAGGAACTCGGGCATGTTCTACAGCAAAAACATCCAACTTGAAGCTTTGCAAACTTGCAGCACCGCAATGTTTCCGCTCATGTACCAATTAAGGCAAGCAAACTCAGCTTAAACAATCAGGAAAAGATTCAGGAGAAGCATTCAGCACTCAACAAATGGCAGTAGCTGGAACACGTTCAATTTCACTGAAACTTCTCAAAACTGTAGAATAGACGACAGTTGCAGAATGTGAAAGCATCTTTTGCCCTCTCACTGAAACTATGTTCTGCTTAATTTTCTCAGCTTCCTCGATCTGACCAGTGCTTTTCAAAGCCTTGGCAACAATAGCAAATGTAACAGAGGTAGGTTTTATCCCTTTCTCTTGCATGTCTGAAAAAAGTATCATTGCTTTCTCATGTTCACCTTTCCTAAATAAGGCATCAATAAGAGCGGTATATGTCACCACAGTAGGTTCACACCCAAAATCTGCCATTTTTTCAAAAATAGCATAAGCAGAATTGGTTTTTCCTTCAATCCCAAGTGTATGAATTAGTGATGTGTACGTATGAGTATCAGGCTTACATCCAGCCTCAAGCATCTGCTTGTACATCTCCAAAGCTTTTTCATTCTGTTTGGTCTTGGTAAACATTTCCACCAGTAAAGTAAAAGTTTTGACATCTGGTTGCACTTTCAGCTCTTTCATCCAAAAAAACATTTTCAGGGCATCATCTGGACGACTCGCCTTGATGAGAAAAAAAATAATCATGTTAAAGGTTACCACATTGATATGACAGCTGTCCTTCTGGATCTCTTCTAACAAAAGATCTACAAATCTAAATCTCTTATTTCGAATAAGAATGCTAATCATTTTGGAATACGTGAAATGATCATGCTTATAGCCCTCATGCTGCTTCACCCAGTTAAAGAAATTCCATGCAACATCAGGATTCTTTAGACCCAGAAGCACCCTCAGAGCCTTTGGAGGATTCCATTTTATATTCAACTCATCAAGAGCCTTAAAATTTGCAGGGCACCAATTCAAAAGTATTGCAGAAAGAGCCCTCATGTCCACAAGACTGACCCAACTTTCTGAATTGGAGGATGTATCAGAACTTGGCATAGGCCGATTTGCCTCACCGTAAACCCCCTTCACATCCTCAATGATATCTCTTGTAGCAAAAGACTCAGAAGGCAAGATGTCGCCACTCTCCCCTTGAACAGAAAAAAAATTCATATCCTTGACCAAAATGTCCACCTCCTCCTGCTTGCCCACTCTGTGCAAAAGGTCTATTAGTGCAACGTATGCTTTTTCATTAGGATGCATTCCAGATATTTTCATCTGTTTGTAAAGCTTCATGACCATATCCACGTTGCCCAGTTTTGCAAACGAACTCATGAGCACGCTATAAGTAATAGAAGTGGGTGATGCTTTCAACATCTGCATGTTGTTAAACACCAGTAAAGCTGCATCTAGCTTGCCAGCGTTTGCAAGAGCTTCAATTAACACAGTATATGTGCGTGAATTCGGCCTACAACCAGACTCCACCATATCCATGTACAATCTCATAGCTTGATTGTACATTTTCTCTTTCAGAAGCAAATGGATAACGCTGGTATAGCTGACAACATTAGGTTTCAAGCCTATAACTCTCATTTGGTTCCAAATATCCATAGCTAAGTCTACCATACCGGACTTGCCATACCAATACATAACTGTGGTTAACGTTACAGTGTTCATGGGGCAGCCCTCTTGGCTCATATCTTTAAGCACATCTTGAATGTTTTCTGCTTTACCAGATCGCCCAAATACTTCAATTATGCTGTTGTATGTATATGGGTCGTGTTTATATCCGCTTCTAGCTTTCAACCAGTTAAAAAAACTCCAGGCTACATCTGGCTCCATAGGATGCTTCAGTACTTGTACCACAGTGAAAGTATCCCATGGAACATGCAAAGCCAACAATGTGTCATGAGCCCTAGCATCCCACCCCGTTTCCCTGAGCAATGAAGACACCTCCATTGCAACTTGAAGCTTTCCAAAAAACTGAGGAACGGTTTCTGATGATACAAAAGCCTTTTTTTTTCGATGCAGCCCACGAGAGAAAGATCGCATATGTAGAGTCTTAAAGGATTTTTGCATCCTCCAGAAGTTATAAGACATCATTGATCTAAGCCTGCTGGGTCACATCACACAAACAAGACCGGGGAAAAGATTTTTAAACCAAAAAGGCGTGTGAATCAAATAAACCAGGCCCTAAAATGTCTGAAAAATGATGATCATGCAATGGGCAATGCTATGGCAGTTCTTCACATGCAATTTCGGGAACAATGCCCTCTGAACTTTGAAAATTTTCATACATACTTAAGTCGCTAATTTTAAGAGAAATTTGAGAAGGAAAATCCTGCATCAAAGCACCTATTTGACTGAGCAAGATGGTAACTTTTTTATTTTTCTTTCAACAAGGCCCCAACTTTGGATCGAAGACGCAATTGGGAAAAGATTGGAAGCTTTAAGCTCTAAAGTCTCGGTATAAATGTTCGACTGAAAACAGCTTAAATGTTACAAAATGATCCAATTTATTTCAGACTACGTAGAAATGTGAGACAAAACTAGCATGCAAACCTGCCCTTCAGGTTCCAAATTGTTTTAACACCTCTGTGCAGTTCACCATTTTTGCAAGGAATTGCTTTCTGCTGAAAAACAAAAGAGCTTTTCACGCCTCCTTTTTGCAATAAGCTTGCATTGCATTTGTCCGAAACCCTAAAACCTCTCTCACTAAGTTTATGGCAACCCCTTAGCACCTACTTGATAGAGTATAAGGAAGTCCCAAAACCTTTTTTTTTTTTTGTTAGAAACCCTAATCTATAAGCACCAACCATTTTCTTCTCTCGCTTGGGTGGGCGCTTACATAGTATCATATTTGTAGCCATTAGCAATGGTTTGGCCATATGTATGGTTGCTTAAGCCATTTCATGGGGTGGTGTAGTCTAGAGAGGGGGGGAGAGACACGCACACATCTATTTCGATCCCATATCTCATGTGGTGTGCTAAAGGGTTGCCACTTTTGGCAACTCTCAATGGTTGTGTACCATGTAGCACACCATATTTACAGTTGAACCACATAACGATATGGTTGCATAAGCCATTCCATTCAATGGTGCAACAAAAATTAATCTTTTCTTATGTGTGACATCAGTAGCTAGGAAGCAGGCTACAATTTGTAGCATCACCTAATGCCTCCCAACTACCATGGGTTTGTGTACAACTGTGCTACAAGTCATAGCCTACAACTTGGCTATCGATACCTAATATGTTGAGGACTCTCTCAAATATTTTGAACTACAATGAAAATCCAATCCATAGCACATATATCTCTTACACATCATTTAAGCCATAAAAGTCTATAATAAAAAATCTACACACTCATAAAGTTTCCTTGATATTAGTAAAACTTTAGACCAATTCAATACATGATTCATCCTAAAGAATGATGGCCAAAAAACATTTCCAACACATCTAACAATCATGCTAACTTACGGTCGTGAATTTTTTGTGCATCCTTTCGATAAGATAATGTTCTTTCTAAAAACCTTCATGGTAATTAGGTGATTCACAAAAGTTCTAACGGGCTCGTCACGACTTCTCGAATGACCCATAGCACCAACAAAGGTCACTAAAAAATCCCACTCCCACATCCTTTCAAGTGTTTTCTTATTCAAGGGTACCAAAATCTAGTGCAAGTTTAAGCAATGACAATGGATGCCTACATTGGATAAATTACGTGCATACAACTACTAATTATTGGTTTTTTCATTGTGAAAGACCTCGTATCCATGTAAAATTCAATGTCTCTATTAAATGGATGCACAAGTTTAGTTGCATCGGTCCCTACCACTAACCGGGAAATTATCAAATGATTTGGAGGTACAAGGATTGTTGGGAAAAATGGAACAAAAGGACTGTAATGTTTTCCTCGGTGCATGTACTATGCCTATTAGATTCAAATCAGATATTTGAAAGAAGAAATATATTTGAATCTACCTTATTCTAACTTTGATATCATCATGATCAAAATTGTCAATTACATAGACAAACACAAAGATTATAAAGCGAAGCTCGAAAAAGTGTTAAATAGTATTGACATTCACCAATCAATCATCAAATTTGATTAAACATCTTATACGAAATAATGAGAAGGAAATGAGCACATTCAAACTGACACAATGATCGAACACAGTAAAACTCTTGGATTGAATTCAATATAAACACATTAAAATATACATGCAGTTGCGGCAACAATGGCAATATCTCTCTCTCTCTCTCTCTCTCTCTCTCTCTCTCTCTCTCTCTCTCTCTCTCTCTCTCTCTCTCTCTCTCTCTCTCTCTCTCTCTCTCTCTCTCTCTCTCTTAAATAGGTTAATTGAAATGTTTTCACACCCAACAAACCAGGTTTTAGATATATTTATCGATAGTGGCACCACTAGTACATGTGTTATCCAAAAGGATAGACATGTTGAGGTTGTAGAATTAGACTCTAGCTTAGTGAGTTTTATTAAAATGAGATTAACAAATATTTTAGTTTTGTTGGATGAGTTTCAAGAGGTAGGCAAGGTGGGACCAGATGAGGATGGAGTTGTCCCACTTTGTAAAGAACCTCAGCCACCTACCAATGAAATTGCAAGTGACAACGGTGACCTAGCGGAGGTTGTAGAGCAAGAGTACAAAATCATTATAGAGGTTTTAAAAAAAAGTACAACATCATTATAAAGGTTCTTACTCAGGAGGCTCCAGCTGCCCCCTCAACAATTGTTCAAGAAACTACTAAAGTCAATCCAAATACCCTGGTGGAAAACTTTTGATTGTAATCCATGGTAGGATCTTGCAACTGTGCAAATAAGTTAACTAATATATACATGGAGATTTTCTTCTTCGGGCAATCCTACATGGCAAGGCTGCCATCGACAAGACCAAGTCCCCGACACATGTGATACTACGTAACACATACATAACATATTGTACCCATGAAAAGGACATGTGTAGTGCAAGGATAGAAAGGACTATACTAATAGATTTCTCCATCGTAGTAAACTTGAGCTTTCAATTTCTCTCCCTAAAGCTTAAATTTACTCTTAATGTCATAACAGAAAGTTTATTTCTAAGCATCTCAAACTTGTCCTTGTTGAACAGTTTTGTAAGAACATTAGCCATCTGATTTACAATACTATAGTGTACTATTTTAATTTCATTACTAAGCACACTTTCACATACAAAGTGATAGTTAATTTCTATGTGCTTAGTTCTAGCATGATAAACAAGATTTTTTAGAAGTTGTATGCCACTCTGAATATTACAAAAAATGACACTCCTCGTGTCTTGCTAAAGTCCAATTTCTACAAGCAACTATGCAACCAAACAACTTCATGTATAACACTCCCCAAAGGTTTGTACTCAACTTTTGTGGTGGATGGGCTACTATATTGTACTTCTTACTAGACCATGAAAGACACCCATTACCAATGTGAAAAACATACTTTGAAGTAGAGCGTATGTTATCCATGTTTCCACTCCAATTTGCATCGATGTAGCCTTTAAGTTTCACATGGTCACGAGAATTAAATAAGCCAAATTTTGTTGTATCCTTCACATACCTAAGAATACGCTTGGTGGCTTTTCAATGTGACTGCTTCAGTGCATGCATGAATTGGCTTACTCCCGACACACATGCACCTTCCGCCATTCCGGTTGAGGATGCAAAAGGGCTATGAGGCTGGCCGCTGTCAGCTTTATGAGGTCCTCGACCTTGCCAAGTAATGTGTAGCTATCTCTTGTCATGATATCTGGATACTTGGTGCTTTTCATTGGAGCTTGGTGGTGATCAACTAGTATTCTCATCCAAGAAGAGGAGCAAGGTTGCAAGTTGGTGGATCTTCCCAATTTTAATTTGCATGATCCATATCTCTCTCGAATTCATTGTGGTTTATGGAGAATTGAGCTAGGAAATCAATTTTGGATGCTTTTTGGAGTTTTAGCATGTGTAGCTCAAAACTAGTTATGGATCTGAAATTTCTAGCAAGTTAATTCACTTTGAAGTAGTTGAAATTCAGGTTGCATGTTGGATCTTCCCATGTATTTGGACTCTAGGCTCTTTTGTGGCCAAATTTGGCTTGTTTTCCATGAGTTTGGCACAAAATTGATGGTAAAATTCAAAATTCAGCAAGTTCAGATCAATTGGTTGGTTATAACTCTATATATTAGATTGCATGTGGATTAGAAAAACGTTCTTGCTATATAATTCCAATTGGTCATGGTGAAAAAAACCTAGAAAGGGCCAAAATCCATGATTTTTGCTTGTTTTTTCATGAAATTGGATGGTAGGAGGTTGTTGAACATCAATTAAAGCTGGGAAAAGATGAATCATAGTCTTTTGAAGCTGTCCTAGAAGTTAGAGCCAAGAATTCTAGCAATTGGGATTGTAGGAAATCAAAAAATTGACCAATTTTGGTGAATTTTGGGGGGTGGATTTCTCTAAATCTATAAGGGTATCATTCTGGATTATTCACAACTTGATTTTTATTCCTTTTTACCTTCCCAGCAAGCTATCAAACCTGTAAATTGATGGGTAGAGACTTATGTTTCAATTCCATCAAGTTTGTAGCAATTTTGACTTCTAGAAATCAAGAATTCATGGTTCTCAGCCCATACTGCTTCATAGGATCTGTATGAAGGCTTCATAGAACTCTTAGAGACCATTTAAGACTGCTTGGATCATGACTTTTAGGCTTGGTTGACTGTTTGCAAGTTTTTTGGCAGATTTGGCTTGAAAAAGTGCATCCTCCTAAAGGTTTTTTGGTTGTTCTGAACTCGCACGTGTCAATCCTAGTGGCAGGCTGACGTGGCAACTATCTTGTTCACTAGGTCTCCCTCTATACTAAGCTTTACAGCACCCAATTTTGTGTCCTATAGCCAACTTGTTTATCTTCGATTCGTCTTTTCTTTCCAAGGTGTGTTCGTCACTTGGTTGCAGGGACAAACCTCGATCACAAGTCACTTTTGGCCAAATCATGGCTTTACATGTACTTTGACTATTTTGCTAAGCCAAAATTGGCCCTATCAACTACTCACATATAGATGCTTGATGAAAAACTTAATCAAACCCCTACAATCAACATAGATAGCATTTTTATTTTTCACATTGATGGTTATAGTTTGAATTTGAAGTCAGTTATGTTTCCCTTGTAAAAAATGCATTAATTAGTCATTATGAAGGAGGGAGTCGTTGTGAAGAAAGAGGCATGGTTGAACCAATGCATTGGTATGCAATGGAAATACTTTGATTCAGCTATTGCATAACTACTTTTTTGTAATATTTTGTTACAGGCTTAGGACAATTTCATGTGACTCTCTATATTGCATAGTTCTTATCGTTATATCACCATAAATTTGTCATATGTTTTCAAACTTTCTCAATTGACTCTGTTGTGTCAGATATGAATCCCAGAAAAATATGCACTTGCAACTTCATTTTTTTTGTAATTATTTATTTATGTCCAATGGCATATGAATGTTTCATTATATCTTGAGATGGGGCATTTGCTTAAAGTAGTAATTCACTAGTGAATAACAAAGGGTGGATTTGCTAATGTAATTTGATAGCTACATTTTTATTCATCTTAACAAATTAAGAAAGCAATTCATTTTTGTAGAAGAATTTTATAATCACAAACCTGAAAATCATAAAGTTGTGATAAATTATCTACTATTCTAGATCACAATGTAACTTGTCTAGATTTGTGCTTGAAGTTGTAACTTTGTTCTACATTAATATAGTACAACATGTGTTTGTACATCCTTGCAAATTTTTGTAGCCTTGTCGGTGATAGAAAAAATGAAAATTAGAATTCCTTATTTCATAAGCATGCATACCAATGTATCTATAGTTAATTATAGTTATTTATTTCTATTCATGTTCCTACTTCTTTAAAGGCTTTGCAAAAATCACTTTCAAATTAGCAAGGGTATTTTGTAGTGATAGTTGCTAGCTTATGCATGTGAAAAAGGTTGTTAAACATAATCGTTTGATATGTATGTTCTAAAATAGAATGGTCATTGGAAATCTGATAAAGTCAACATTTTCTTACCAAGTGATCTAGCTTCAAGAGTTATGCTAGCAAGAAGAAATTTAATATTTGCAAACATGTACAACTTACTCCAACAAACTCATAAGTAGTATTGAGTTCGCTTACGTGCAAGAAAACAAATTCCCATAATAGTTGGATTGTTACAATTTATACTTTGGTCGATTTTGCTCTTTATTTCTTGGACATGAATAGCTCATAATAATGCCACCTTTTCTATATGATCACCACATATAACTTGATGTTGACAAATTTGTGCTAAAAAAAACGTTGCCACATTATCATGAGATTCACATTTACTATAAACAAAAAGCGATAGTTGATGACATTGACAATAGTATCTTTCAAAAGAATGTTCACATGCAACTTATAAGAGTGGAAAATGTCAAGCTAAAAATCAACACACATCTCGTGTTTACCTCTTTTTATATTATAGTGTAACATGTCCAATGGAGACTTGTGGTTGGGAAACAATATTATCAAGGCCATATTTACTACTTAGAAATGTATTTGCCAACCATGTTTATTGACTCTTTATTGTAAAGGGGCCACTCCAATCTAGAAGAACAAGTCTACTGAAGGAATCCAGATTCTAATATTAAATTTATAAAAAGACTAATGAGACCACTTCTTAGGCATATTGTCATGAAAAGACATTACCTAGTTCTATGATTTTTCTTGCTAGGTGACAAAGGGACCCTCCTTATTATGAAATAGAATTTATAATTTTAAATGACATATTCTTCTTGAAAGCTTTAAAAATCAATCAACATAGCAATCAATTGATCAAGATTTTCTAACAACGTGAATACTAAATCACCTTCATGTGTCACAAGTCATGACAAGATAGCTTGTAAATAATAACATATAAATCATAAACTTTTAAAACCTACATATACTTGTACAAACACAGCTAACTTCACATTCATGTAGTAGATTGATTCATCTAAACCGTCAATGGCTCATCTTTATTAATCCACTTCCACATTCGACAAAACGAGCCCATACATTCTCATGAAACTTCCAACACTACAATCTCAAATTGGCCTCTCCATGCATTTTATGAGTTTCTAAATGAGGAAGAATGTAGAATTCACGAGTCTTTTCTTATACATTTAAATTTGCTAAGAGGGAATTACATAGGTCAAAGCAAAACCAATACCACTTGATAATAATAAAGCCTTCTTTGACCAACTTGTTTTTCTCCAAAGGTAATGATAGCTTTGTGACAATTTGTTGTTGGCTAATTCTAACAAATCCCCAAGATACTAGGCCAAAGCTACCCAAGAGCAAATCTCACCTTGACCGAGGAGGTCTCTAGAGGAGGAGGGATGAATGAAGGATGAGAGCCGAGAAATATTAGCTAAGAATGATAAGAAGACATTATGTGAGCCTCATGGTGAGTCCCAAAAGAAATGGAATGACCATGTAGGAGTTAGTATTTCTAGGCATTTGTAATATATGTAAGTAGACCTCTCTTAGAAAAGTAGAGTGAGCCACCTGGTGACCTCTAGTGGAGAGGAATCAATAATTCCACTTGTAGATTGTGTAATTTGGAATCCCACTAGGATGCCACCTAAGGAGCTCTCTTCCTTATTTAAGAGACTCCCCCTTTGTAGAAGGGAGCTTTTTGTGTAATGCATCTACTCCATGTCCTAATGAGAATAGCCTCTACAAGTTTGGTGCATCCTTTGAGCTCCATGATCATTCTTGTTTTCTTGAGTGATGCAGTTACAATCTTGCCCTTCCATTCCTTGTGTGTGGTTGTGGATTTAGTGTAGTTGTGGATTAATTGTGGAATAGAGTAGCGTGGACTAGATTTTTTGCTTTTGTGGTTTAAGGTAGGAATCAGCATTGAGGTAAACCATTGAGGCTGGGATTGTGGTTTAGTTCTTGAAAATCCTGTGACATCCCATTTCTTGATGTTCTTGATGTCCAAGAATCAAGAAATGTGTGTTTCTTAATTCTTGGACCTTCAAAATGTTGTCTAGTTCTTGTTTCTTGATTCTGCTTTGTGGTGTGCTTAGTTTAGTTTTCAGTTTGTATTGATTTGTTCATTTCGATTTTGCAGCATAAGAAGTAGAAAACCATGCAGATCATTTGTTGAACACATTGGCTTGCATGTTTGGCTATTTATTCATGTGAGTACAATTCAAAAGAGACGTTTCTGAGTTTCCTCTGAAAGGCAGGGCATTACTATGATGATATCAGTCAATTCTGCCTGGTCTGAGCAATGAATCAAGAACGTTAATGTTCAAGAAATGCCCACAAACTTTGCTGACAGGCAAAATAAGAAGCATAAGCTCTAAAGAAGAGTATCAATTAACATTTAGCACCGTTGCCGCTTGATCTCAAACACACAACATTCAACCAAGTACTCAACGAATGATTCCACATTGTTCTCGTTCAGATACCTGCACACAATCTACCAATCTTTCAACCCATCTGAATTTCTACAGAGATAACTCTATATTTTGCAACGTTCTTGATCTTCAACATTCATAACTCTATTGTCTGCCACTGACTAAACACAGTCCTCAACAACCAATCCCATGCACTCTTACCTCAGCTGAACTCTCACTTCATTCCACACTCACCTCTATCCTCAACCCAACCACCCCACCTTAACCATTAACCAAGTACCTACCTAGCCATAACCCAATTCCTAACCTTTAAAAAAAAAAAAACCCAAACACAAAAAAAACCAGTACTTACTCAATGACACACCATTATGATCCCGATACCACAGAGGACTGACCACCTAAAATGGTGTCCCCTACGTTTGAGCAAGTCTGACAACATAGGTTCTCGCGAATGAAATCCCAACTACACGAGCCTTCCACAAACCCATTTGAGAGACGAGAACCTACTAGAGCCGAGTCTTCACATGCCCGAGCCCATTATAATGGTGCTGAATCACCAAAGGCCCGAACACACCTTAATGGAGCTTTTGCTACCCACAGAGCTCGTATTGAAAAGCGAACCCCAAAGTTAGATCTACCCAAATACGACGTTAGCTCAGACTCTCAAATATTTTTACAAGTCTTTGAGAATGCATGCAAAGTTTATGAGAAACATCCAATGACAGCCCTTTCGTTTGATAAAAAGCCCTTTTGTCAAATTGAGTAACATCAAAATGGCAAAAGATGACAAAGCACGCGACTATATCGAGTGTTTTAAACGTTCAAAAAGTCAAGTGCACAAACAACCTATCGAAAAGACGCTCATAATTTGGTTCTTAGTAGGACTCCCCCGATGGATTTGACATGAGCTTAGATCTAATGATGAATATGAGATCTTAAAGGCAACTATGTTTGAGCCATCAGGGAGGAAGACGAAGGATCAGATGTTGACGAGTCTAGGGAAAGGAGAGCACATCATGTTGTCCATGAATTGAAGCCGACCGAGGGTACTCGCAATCAACTTTGGAAATCTAGATGGAGTTGCTTAACCAGCAATATCAACTACAAATGGAAAAACTCACCAATGCGTTTCGAGATACCCTGAAGTCTATCCAAATTAATATGCCTGGTCAACTACCCCCTGCATAGGTACCTTATAGACGATGAAACATTTGGTGCCCACATTGCAGGGATATGCATCCTATCAATGATTGCCCTTCATTTCAGCCTATTCACACAAATCCCATACAACGATGTGAATAACAACCATACCAATCTGGACATTCCTTGCCTTATCACGAAAACCAAGTATAAAATCTAGAAGTCCTAGCCATACAAGATGGCTATGCGATTGCTCAAGGGCCGATGAACAACCAATGCTTCAAGCAGACCACTTTATGATTGATTGTAATGTCAAAACAAAGTACCATGCAGAATGCCTTGACTAAGTTAGAAAACATAGTTTTAAAGACCGTTTGAAACAACCCAATAACATCCTACCTGCATGCCACGTCTATTACGAGTTTGATTAGGATCCTAACGTCAGCACAACATGATCCTAATAGCAACAAACTGCTAAATCTGATGCTCAATTGGAAAGTTCCTTGATAACTTCTACATTACCACGAGATTAACCAGACCGATAATGAAACAGCGATGCTAATTATGAAATGAGTTCTTGTAGGAAGAAAGTGAAACATATATTTCGTCATTTGTTACAATTTCCAACCAAGAGCAACTTCCCCAAGGAATTGAAATTTTTTCTACCTTTCTGAAACCTCCAATCTATACGTCTTCCACTTTCTAAGAAGATTTCCAAGGCCTTGTGAAAAATACAGATCCTAAGTGGATCTAAACTCCAAGATCATTGGCTTGAATGCTTGCACTCCAAACTACATAAGCTAGGAATTGGCAACACATTCTATGCTACCTAGAATGCAAAGAACTTGATCAAAAAGAATTTATCACAAATGGAAACTTCCATAAACATCAAGTGCGGCCCAAAATAGCATTATACAGTCCATAATACATCAGCCTACCACTTTTGGAAAGCACCTAAGATCATACACAATAGCTTGAAGACAATACACACAACAATGCTCTCAATGGAGGAAGAAACAATGACAATGATCTATTGATCTCAATGAAGCATACAAAAGGTTTCTCCAACCTGTTTTCCACGACTTCCCTACTATTTATGGATGAGGAAGATGACTCTCTCTCCTCTCTCTAGAAGGTACTTGACCCTAGATATTCCCTATATAGGAAAAATAGCTAAAAATGGCTTATATGACCAAAATACATCAAAATGGTCTCATTTTGAAGGGTATGAAGTTTGACACTTCATCATACTGAAAAAATACAGTAAATAAAAACATTGTGGCCTGGTTCACACGTGTGAAACTCCAGAACCAAAACTATTTACAATTTTAGCCAATTTAGGCCTCAAACTAGCTAGGAAATGTTGACAATTTTCACACTCCCTCTTCAACATTGGATGCTAGTTTCAACATAGTCTTTGAGCACATTCCAAGATTAGATCTATGCATTAAATATAGGTCCTTTCCCAATGGTTTGGTGAAGATATCAGCCACACACTCCTTTGAAGAGACATGTTGAAGCTCCACCTCTTTGGCAATGACTTGATCTCTCACAAAATGGTGAGCAATCTCAATGTGCTTGCTCCTTGCATGAAAAACAGGATTGCTTGCCAAGCTTTGGGCTGAAAGGTTATCACAAAGTATGATTGGAGTCTTCTCTGGTTCCAGCAAGTGAAGATCCAATAACATCCTCTTGATCCAAAGAATCTCCTTGGTGCATGTTGTTAATGCCTTGTACTCGGCTTCGGTGGAAGATAGAGAGATAGTTGGTTGCTTCTTTGATAGCCATGAGACCACTCCATCTCCAAGATAGATTGCAAAGGCACTTGTTGACTTCCTATCCATTTGATCACCTGCAAAATCTGAATCTGAAAATCCACAAAGGTTAGGTGTAGTACCTCCATACAAGATGCCAAAATCTCTAGATCCCGAGATGTATCTAAGTACTCTCTTTCCTAGCTTCCAATGAGCCTCACTAGGATCTTGCATAAATTGACTTAGTTTACCAACCACAAAGCTTAGATCAGGTCTTGTGATGGTTAACCATATAAGAGATCCTATTAGCTTTCTATAGAGAGTAATGTCCTTGAAGGATCTTTCATTACTTCTTGTAGTTAGCTTTACATTTGATTCCATAGGAGTAGAAACAACTTTACAATCTTCCATATGAAACCTTTTTAGAATAGAGTTAACATACTTTTCTTGACATATGAATGTAGATTTAGAAGTTCTAATAATCTCTATTCCTAAGATATAATGAAGTTTACCAAGATCTTGAATTTCAAACTCTCTTTTGAGTGCCATCTTGATTTCATCTGTATCTAGATTGTTACCACCACTTAAGATAATGTCATCAACATAGATCAAAAGTAAAGTGATATCATTTTCATTCAATCTAAAGTAGAGAGAATGATCATACTCACTCATAACAAAGTTTTGAGAAAGTAAGAAGGAATTGAGCTTAGCATACCAACTCCTTGGTGCTTGCTTTAGCCCATACAAACTCTTTTGGAGATAGCACACATGATTAGGCTCATCATGTGAAACATAGCCCTCGGGTTGCTCCATGTAAATATCTTCTTCAAGATCACCATTCAAGAAGGCATTAGTAACATCCATTTGCCACATATCCCAATCATAAAGAGTTGCAAGAGAGATTAGGATTCGAATAGTTACCATCTTTGCCACGGGTGCAAAGGTCTCATCATAGTCAATACCATATTCTTGAGCATACCCCTTTGCCACCAACCTTGCCTTGTACTTGTTGATTGATCCATCTTGATTTGTCTTGATCTTGAAGATCCACTTACAACCAATTGCCTTCTTGTCCTTTGGAAGCTTTACCAACCTCCATGTGTTGCTTTTGATGAGTGCTTGATGCTCATGATCCATGGCTTGGATCCATTCCTTCTTTTGAATTGCTTCACCTACACAAGTTGGTTCATCAAAAGAGGTAAGAAAAGCAAAGTTAGAGTTGTCCACCACTTGCTTTCCTTTTTCATCATAGGTTAGCCTTGATGGCTTAGCCCTTTGCCTTTGAGTCTTCCTTGAAGTTTGCTTTGGAGTGGCATCTCCATCTTCATCCAAGACATCTTGCACATCATGATGATTAGTAGGCACATCAACATCAACATCAACAACATTGGAAACATTCTCTTCATGAAAGATGACATCCCTACTTATGACAACTTTCTTTGTAGAAGGAATGTACACTTTGTAAGCCTTGTTTACTTCACTATAGCCAACAAACACACCCTTCTTTGATGAAGGATCTTCTTTAGTTCTATCATCAAGTGTGATATTGACAAAACATGTACATCCAAAGATCCTACAATGCTTGACACTCGGCCTTCTACCATAAAGAACCTCATGAGGAGTTTTACCATCCAAGGAAGCACTTGTCCATCTATTACATAGATAGTTAGCACATGCTAAAGCTTCCCCCCAAAAAGACTTAGCAAGATTAGCATGTAGTCTCATTGCCTTGGCACATTCACAAAGGGTTCTATTCTTCCTCTCGGCCACTCCATTCTGTTGTGGAGTCCTAGGACTAGACATCTCCCTCTTAATCCCATGTGCTATACAAAAGTCTTTGAACCTATTTGAGGTGTATTCCCCTCCATTATCAGATCTTAAGCATTTGATCTTTGTATTGAATTGGTTTTCCATTTCATTCTTGAACTTGACAAATGCAGCAAACACTTCATCCTTACTTTTAAGAAGATAGATCCAAGTATACCTACTAAAGTCATCAATGAAAGTTGCATACATCTTTGCCCCACCATTGCTAGTTGTACTAGAAGAATGAATATCAGAATGCACAAGTTGAAAAGCTTCTTTAGATCTAGAAGTAGATCTAGAATAAGCAAGTCTATGAGATTTGGACAAGGCACAATGTTCACAAACACTATTGTTTGCAACAAGACTTTTAGGGAGACCAAGAACAAGCTCTTTCTTTGCCATTACCTCCAAAGATTTGAAGTTGGGATGGCCCAACCTCTTGTGCCAAACTTCTTGGTTTGTCAATTGCTCCCTAGCCATACATCCTTCATGATTAGAGATCACACATGCATCAAGCTTGAAAAGTTTACCATGCCTCCTACCTTGAGCAATCAAGGATCCACATTTACTTATCAAACATGCATCTCCAATGAACTCCACATCAAGTCCTTTGTCAATCATTTGACTTACACTAAGCAAATTCTTAGTGATTGAAAGAATGTACAAAACATTTTCAAGATTTGCTTTCCTATTTGTTGAAAGGGAAATAGGAATAGTGCCTATGCCTTTGATGTCACATTGACCATCATTTGCAGTGTAGATGATGTTACCTTCTCCCTCATAAGACAATAAGGATGTAAAGTATTCCTTATGTCTTGTCATGTGAGATGAGGCTCCACTATCAATCCACCAAGGATCATTATCATCTATGTTGGCTAACAAACTTGAAGTCATAACAAGTGATTCACATGTGTTATGTTCTTCCTCATCTATTGTAAGATTTCCTTGCCTCTCTCCTTGCTCTCTTTTCTTCTTATAACATTCATTTGCAAAATGACCTTTTATCCCACAATAAAAGCACTTGAACTTTGACTTATTGTTCTTAGTAGAAGAGGAAGAGGAAGAGTGATCATCATGATCAAAGTTACCACCTTTGGACCATTTCCCTTTGCCTTTACCTTTGCCCTTGAATTTGCCTTTTGTGAAGAAAGCCTCTTCACCTCCACCTTGCAAGGATGCACCATCAAGCTTTGATTGCAACCTATGTTCTTCAGCCAATAAGATTTCTTGCAAGTCAACCACACTTGGCAAGACTCTTTGAATGGCAAAACTTTGCACAAGGTTAGCATGTTCATTTAGCAAACCATTCAACATAACTTGGACTATTTCACCATCTTTTATGTTCTCATCAATGCATGCTAAATCATCACTTAGGGACTTAACTCTCAAGATAAATGCATGAGCACTTTCACCCTCTCTTTGCCTACTAGAAAATATTTGTCTCCTTAGGGTCAATACCCTAGATGTGGACTTTGATTCAAAGAGCTTCTTTAAGGCATTCCATGCCTCACTTGCACTTTGACACTTTCCAACTTCCTTGAGAAGTTCATTTGTAACATTCATTTTAATGATATGAAGAGCCCTTTTGGCCTTCTTATCAAACCTTTGTTGCTCTTGAAGTGTGAGAGGTCTCTCTTCAATTTCTGCAACTATGTCCATGAGTTCATTCAACTCAAGTAAGGACTCCATCCTCACTTTCCAAGTAGAGTAGTTTGATGAACTCGACCTTTCACTAGACTCTAGCATGATCCCACCATTGGAAGCCATGATTCTAATGTTTCTTCAACTTTTAGGTTCTGTCCTAAAGCACTTAGCACTCACTTTTCTCTCAACAAATGATAGATAAAGAGATCTATGAAGATTTAGGACCCTAAAACACTTCTATCTTGAACCTAGATGGTTTCCAAGCATAGAAAGGAAGATTGAAACACATGCAACACTTTGCACACACTAAGAATGGATTACAAAATCAAACCAACCTGAACACACTCTTGCTTAAGCTCTCAAACTTTCCAGCAAGTGACCAAATCAAGTTATGGTGTGAAGAGTTACTTGCATTCTTAGAAAATACCCAAAACTAGGATGCCAAGATTACCTAGTAATGAACAAACTTGATCAACATATGATCAACACACTAAGATATTGATTCAACCTGTAAAACCACATGTAAACCACACTTCTAAAAGTTTATAAACTCCAGCAAGTGATAAATACAAGATTTAGAGGTGAATGAATGAGCACACTTAGTGAATCACAAGACTAGCTTCACTATCTTGTCAAATCTTGGTGTTTAGATGTAGATCTAAGATCACTTCACATGAGAATGTTCCTCAACCTGTTAAGAACCTGAAAACACACTTGCATAATGGTTAACACCTTCCAGCAAATGCTCCAATCAAATTACATAAGGAGAGTTACTTACATGCTCAACAAAGTACACCAAAATTTATGCCAAAATTGATGACAATCTTTACAATATGCTCTTCACAATGGAGCTTACAATATGTTCACCCAAAAAAGGGGATCTTTCATCCAAATGGGAGCTTTGCTCAGCCTTTAAGAGAATTACAACTCACTCAAAAGAGCATTTGTCATCCACTTAAGGAGAAGTTTCATCCACTTAAGGAGAGTGTTCATCCAAGAATGGAGATTGTCAACAATATGATTGAAAAGAACATTGTTAGTATTGAATATGCACAAGCCTCACAATCACAAATGATTAGGTGTTATGATCTGATCCAAAATAGTTTCTTTTCAGCCTCTGATCTTCAATAGACCTGAAATATGCTTTTGATCCACAAGTTCAACTCACAAAACAAAGGTTAGTAAGATTTGATCAACAAAGCAATGCAAAATCATGCTAGAACTTGATCAAACATCCAAATATCACCAAAAATGGAATACTTACTGTAAATAGAAGCCAACCAGCTCTGATACCATGTGAAAAATACAGATCCTAAGTGGATCTAAACTCCAAGATCATTGGCTTGAATGCTTGCACTCCAAACTACATAAGCTAGGAATTGGCAACACATTCTATGCTACCTAGAATGCAAAGAACTTGATCAAAAAGCATTTATCACAAATGGAAACTTCCATAAACATCAAGTGCGGCCCAAAATAGCATTATACAGTCCATAATACATCAGCCTACCACTTTTGGAAAGCACCTAAGATCATACACAATAGCTTGAAGACAATACACACAACAATGCTCTCAATGGAGGAAGAAACAATGACAATGATCTATTGATCTCAATGAAGCATACAAAAGGTTTCTCCAACCTGTTTTCCACGACTTCCCTACTATTTATGGATGAGGAAGATGACTCTCTCTCCTCTCTCTAGAAGGTACTTGACCCTAGATATTCCCTATATAGGAAAAATAGCTAAAAATGGCTTATATGACCAAAATACATCAAAATGGTCTCATTTTGAAGGGTATGAAGTTTGACACTTCATCATACTGAAAAAATACAGTAAATAAAAACATTGTGGCCTGGTTCACACGTGTGAAACTCTAGAACCAAAACTATTTACAATTTTAGCCAATTTAGGCCTCAAACTAGCTAGGAAATGTTGACAATTTTCACAGGCCTTACACAAACAAGTATGAGAATAGAAAATCTAAATGGAAATCCATTTTATGAATCTCCTGATCAGAGGGGTACTAAGGAAATAGTATTTTCTCCATGCATTTCAAGTTATATCTTACAAAATCTGCTATCAATGATGGTAGATTTAGTGTACCCAATCATGCCTTGTTTTTGACAAGGACGTATCCGAGTTTTTTCAT
This sequence comes from Diphasiastrum complanatum, assembly GCA_029204225.1. Taxonomy (NCBI): domain Eukaryota; kingdom Viridiplantae; phylum Streptophyta; class Lycopodiopsida; order Lycopodiales; family Lycopodiaceae; genus Diphasiastrum; species Diphasiastrum complanatum. The sequence goes on along the minus strand of MU835264.1, from coordinate 6,392 downwards.
TACTCTCAAGAACAATTCAAAATTGCTTTTGTCAAGGCGAAATATTAATGTTGTTTGTGCAACCTACCAATTGAAGGTTCTCCTTTTCTCATCAAGAAAGAGTGTCGGTAAGACGGGGACTTCGATTGGGAGAAGAACTGAAGAAACACCCAGAAGCAAAATGGAAGATACAGACCTCCCAAAAGTTAGAATCTGCCAAGAAACTAGAAGTGTAAGCATCCATGACAAATACAAAAAAGAGAAAAAGAGAAGAAAACACAAGAGAAGCACTCAAGCATGCAAGGTTGTGAAGCTGTTGGGAGCTCTCCAATTTTGTGGATATCAACCATTTGCGGCAATAGGACATTTTGGTTAACTTGTGGCAATTTGCGGAAGACAATTTTTGTGGTAAAAATCGACAACAATAAGCACTTGGTTTTATGCAAGTGAACGAGGATCTATGCTTTTCCAAGTGACAATCGAAGATGCCAATGCGGAAGCGGAGCAATATCATTCAATATGGGTTGCAGTGGGTCTTGCAACACATTGAAGGGGGGGGGGGGGGGGGGGGATGACGTTGGCTGATTCTGATGAATCCCCAAGATACTAGGCTAGAGCTACCCAAGAGCACATTTCACCTTAGATCGAGGAGGTCTCTCAAGAAGGAGGGAATAACAAAGAATGAGAGCCGAGAAATAGTAGCTAAAAATGATAGGAAAATATTATGTGAGCCTCATGATGAAACCCAAAAGAAATGGAATGACCATGTAGGAGTTACTATTTCTAGGCACTTGTAATAAATGTAAGTAGATCCCTCTTAGAAAAGTAGAGTGAGCCCCCTTTTGATGGTGACCTCTAGCGGAGACGATAATTCCACTTGTAAATTGTGTAATTTGGAATTGTCGCTTGGATGCCACCTAAGGAGCTCTCTTGCTTATTTAAGAAACTTCCCTTTGTAGAAGGGAGCTTTTTGTGTAATGCATCTACTCCATGTCCTAATGAGATTAGTCTCCACGAGTTTGGTGCATCATTTGAGCTCCTTGATCATTCTTGTTTTCTTGAGTGATGCATTTATGATCATGCCCTTTCATTCCTTGTGTGTGGTTGTGGATTTAGTGTAGTTGTGGATTGATTGTGGAATAGAGTAGCGTGGATTAGATTTCTTGCTTTTGTAGATTAAATTAGGAATCAGCATTGAGGTAAACTATTGAGGCTGGGATTTTGATTTAGTTCTTGCAAATCCTTTCACATCCCATTTCTTGATGTTCTTGATGTCCAAGAATCAAGAAATGTGTGTTTCTTGATTCTTGGACCTTCAATACACGCAGAGTTATGGTATCGACTACTTCAATACATACTCGCCAATAATCAAGATGTCGAGCATACAACTACTCCTCGCCTATGCAACAAAGTATGATATGGAAGTGCACCAGATCGACATGAAGACAATCTTTTTCCACAGAGACCTAGATGAAGAAATCTCGATGAAGCAGCCTGAAGGATACGAAGACCCGAACAATCGAGATTACGCCTATCAGCTACATCGATGTATCTACGGTCTCAAGCAGGCTTCGCGAGCTTGGTATAAGAAGCTCGACAGTCTTCTGCATTCCCTAGGCTTTACTCCTACAACACCTGACCGTAATGTATATATAGAAATGATAGAAAAAAAATTGTAATTCTGACAATATTTGTAGATAATTTTCTTATGATAGCATTGATTAATGAAACCAAGAGTCAGATATCTACAAACTATGAAATCATAGATCTAGGAGAAGTGACGAAATGTCTGGGGCTGCAAAACAAAAGAAATCAAAGAAGAGGAGTAATGCACTTGAACCAATCTGAGTATGCCGAAAAAGTATTGAAGCAGTATAGAATGATTGACTGCAAAGAAAAGGCCACACCAATGATAACCGGAGCAGATTATCGAAGCATGATTGCCCAAGTACAGATGAAGAGAGACATAAGATGGAAGCAATACCATATCAAAATTTGATCAAAAGTTTGATGTATCTGAGTGTTTGCACAAGACCCAATCTAGCTTTTCATGTCTACTCACTGAGTCAATTCTCTTCCAATCCTAGCATGCCACATTGGCTGATGACAAAATGCATATTGCAATATTTGAAAGGCACTCTCAATATGGGGTTGATCTACAAAAAGAAAGACAAATGTATGATGCAACATAACAGTGATGCAAGTTCGGACCCCAAACAAGAGTTGAAGCCAGACGTCGGGCTGAACGAATTGTCGGGTAAGGCCAAACTATTGGGACCATAGCAAGCGTGAAGCTTTGTACTTTCATGCTCAGCCGTAAAAGTAATATTACCAGAGAGTTAGTTAACCAATGATTTAGCATAAATCTCTCTTGTAATGATTAGTTAATCTATCTTGTAATTTCACCTGGTGAGACATAATTATAGGTTAGAAATCAAAATATATGCAATGCATAGATGAATGCACATATGCAATGAAAAGATTGTAAGGGGAGCTCAGAGCGAGACAATGTCGACTCACTCTGAAACAAAGTAGAAATACAAAATACATTCTATACTTCCAATTGCGCTTCTTGCATTACATCTGTTATTGTTTGATTGATTGCTACAATGTTTGTGATTCATAGCCACATATCTAGGTCCTGCAATTGAATGCATTGTGTAGCCACTTCTGCCAAGAATAGGCGCACATAGTTGAGCATTGTATCCAAAAATACACAAAACTCGGATTCCCTGAACAAAAGGAGATTAATTCTCTCAAAGAATATAATGAGACCTTCAAGCCAACACCATTTGAGATTTGCTTTGACGAGAAGCACAAAGGTGTTGGACATACGGAAGTATTTAAAGAAATCTCGGATAGACAATGTGTCTGATTATTATTATTTGAATCTCTGGAAATTATACATTGAGTGCGAACACAAGTATCCTACATATTTTGAAGAACTTTACAATCTGATGAAGAAAAGAGAAGTCCATCCTGCACATTGACTTTGGATGACTTACAAAACTTCTGATTTGGAAGGATTCATTTGTAGATCTATCCTAGTTGTACAGCTAATGTATTTCAGACTCGATTATCTTTCCCTTACCAAGAAAATTTGTCTGTCACATATTTTGGGAAAAGGGAGCATAGCACAAACTTACTTAAAATTACTTACAAACGGTTTATGCAGAAATCCGTCATAAGGTGGTCTCTCACCAAGGAGGAGTACAAGTATGCATATGCTAACAATATGCAATCATTACTCAAATTATTGGAGAGATGAGTGAGAATCGATTGGGATGTTGCTTTTGAGTTATGGTTTCAAATAGATATTGTCTTCATGACATTCATGTGGTCTAACTCTCACTCTCACCACATTTCTCAAATAACTTATTCATCTTTATTGCATGAAGGTATTGTCGTTCCAATCCCACGCATCATAGTCACATGAGTCCAATGTCCATGGCCAGGACGAGAATGACTCAATTGGATTTAATTAGATGTTTCATTCTAGCACATACAAATGTGAGGCTTACTGATTTAGTTTGTAATATATTTCTATACTTGGACCATTGTGTATGGCTATTTTGTTAATCATAAGTGTCTTTCATTAATCTTTAATTGCATGAAAAGTAACTTAAATATTTAAAATTGTTTTAATAACAATTATAAAAAAATGATTTTGCTCTTGGGGTTGAATGGTGTAGTGGGATGTTTCCTATCCTAGCCTTAACCGTAGATCCAAGCTCACAAGCATCAAGGAGACGAGGTTAGTTGTCATGCGGGGTTCATTCCCATGAGAAGATAGCATAATCCAAAATCCAGCATGTGTATAATAGCATTAAGATGCATTAACACTAAGTATTAAAACTAGATCCATCAACACTACAACCATTAATCCTAGTCCACAATGATAGAAACTCACCTCTCTCTCTCTCTCTCTCCTCTTCTCTCTCATAAAAAGCATACCCTCCAATGGATGGAGTCAATTTTAGAGTAGAATGGAGCCAGTATACTGGTTCCATTCTGTTCTTCTTTTCTTTTTGTTCCCTTGAAATATGTAAGATTATTCTCCTACTAATTGACTAATCGACATTTTAATCTTCATCCAACTTCTTATCCAGACCTGTAGTTTTCTTCGTGTTTCTACACAGTCTGTAGAACTACTTGGAAGTGGCTCACAAGTGGTTTCGATGTTTATTGACATCATCGACAAACTTCGAAGACTTCGGAGACTTCAACCACTTTGGCAACTTCAACCACTTTGGAGACTTCGGCCATGTCAGTTGATTTTTGACAGTGAACGTTCCACTCGAATTGAAGCTACAGACTTGCCCTAACTGTTTAGCAAGTAAATTTTTGGGAAGATTCAACTGGGGAAGATTCAACTGGATGGATGCCAGCTCAATATCCATTATGATTGTGACCTGATTAGCTATCCTACTATTGGGTGTTGCCACATTTTGTTTAGTATAAATAGTTGCTCATATTTCTACATTTCAATATCATTGAAGCAATAAGAATACTTAGCTCTCTCTCTCTCTCTCTCTCTCTCTCTCTCTCTCTCTCTCTCTCTCTCTCTCTCTCTCTCTCTCTCTCTCTCTCTCTCTCTCTCTCTCTCTCTCTCTCTCTCTCTCTCTCTCTCTCTCTCTCTCTCTCTCTCTCTCTCTCAAGATTTCAAGCTTGAACACTCTTGAGCATTCTAGCTCAGTTCTTTAGAATTGATTAGAGATTGGTATTGCGCTTACTGCTTATCAGCATTGCGCTTAATACAGACTTTTATTTAGCCGCTCAGAGATAGCTTAGAGTATGTGGCTTTGATCCGCAAATTGTTGTACTCATTTACATCTGTTTTGTTTTCATACTGAATCAATATTATCTTCTTATTGCGTTCAGGTTTGTCTTAGAATGTATGTGTTTCTGTAATTCTTCGCAACTGATTATTTGTTTGATAATTCAGTGTTTAATGTTTGGCTACGTAATCACTGTAGTACTAATGATTTCAAAGTTAGTTACTATAAGATCGAACGTGATTTCTATCACTACTGTTTTGTTTGAAATTGATAGGTGTAGTCATGCATAGAGAAAAAGGAAGATAGTTTATTCCACTGTGCACAATGAGTTTTATTTTTTGTCGTTCGAATTCTTTTTAATCAATTCTATTCAATCTATCTTTTCACACACCTCTTTCCAACATGGTATCAGAGCGGTGATTCTTTAAGGCCTAATACTGTTATATCAGAGCGCAAGCTCTTATACTTGATATCATTCGTGATATCAAATTATTCTTTAGTTCGAATCAATTTGTTTCGGTATCAGAGAATTGATTTTCAATTGTAGCATAACACGATATCTCTCTTAAAGTCGTCAGACTAAAGTTCCAGATGGATTCTCAAAGTAAAAGCCGATCTTATCGCAGACAACCTGAATGGTTCCAATTATCATTTATGAAAATTTAAGATGAAGACCTTGCTAATCGCCAACGAGTTGTGGGATGTAGTTATAGATATCAAAGTGAAGCCTGAAGACAACACAGACGATTCAAAGTGGAAATTGAAGGATGGTAAAGCTTTCGCTCTTATTATTCTCAATATATCAGATACTCAGAATGGCCACATAGCTGAAGCCAAAACTTCAAAAGAAGTTTGGGACATCCTGAGCTCACTATATGATGTGAGATACGTAACTACCAAGTTACATCTTCAAAAGAAATTCTTCACACTCAAGATGTCGAAAAATGACTCTCTTCATAATCATATTAACCAGTTTAAGAATGTCTTGCAATAGATGGCCATTGTCGAATCAGTCATAGACGATCAAGACGCAATTATGAAACTGCTTTCAAGCCTATCCTCTACATATGAGAACTAAGTGATGATCATCACGACACACTCATGTTTAACTCTTACCAGAGTATGCATCTGTATCAAACATGTCCAAACAATCCCTAGCACTTGATCTCGACTATCCTTCTGGAAAAGTCGATCTTTCTATCTGTCAAAGCTACATCCTTGGACTGCAAACTAGATTCCTTTTAGATCGAGTCATAGACATATAGCAAAAGGTCTGTTAAATGTTGTTCATTAAGGTATATGTGGACCTATGCAGACTCCATCATTACTAGATGCAAAGTATTTAAACTGGCAAACGAATCAAGCACTGAGGTCCAACAACGGGGGAGAATATATCTCCACCGAGTTCAAGGAGTTTTGCCTTGACAATGACATTGAGCAACAATACATTACCTCCTATTTGCCTTAGTCAAATGGTCTTGTTGAGAGAAAGAACAAAACCTTAGTCGAATTGGCAAAGTGCATGTGATCCAAAGTCCTTCTAGGCTGAAGCTGTTTCAATAGCAACCTATATTCACAACAGATGTCCTACTAAAGGTCTCTCAGACAAAACACCATTCGAAGTTTGGACAGGTA
>MU835263.1:0-40555 GCA_029204225.1 Diphasiastrum complanatum | reverse complement strand
TTTCAGGAAAGTGCAGGCATGTACATGGATCATGCATCTTCAACGTTTAATTTTTTAGCTGTTAAGTAAGAAGCTCACAGTGACGTGAAGAAGTATTACCCCCGAGCATCATTGTAGAGTAGAAAGTAGAAGCACGTGCATAAAAAGTAGAAGCACCACGCATGCATTATTGAATCTTAACTAGTCACCTATGTGGACTTTGTTGGAAAGAGGTGATGCAATAACGACAAGTCGAAGACTGTGGCGACTTATCAAGCGCAGCGGAATTTTGCCTTTTTTCCTAATGCATGACTTCGCCTATCAATATTAAACAAAACATAACGACAAAAGTCGCATTCAATCTTTAGCAACTAACTTTGAAATCGCTAGCACTAAAGTGATTTCGTAGCCAAACAATGAAGTACTGAATTATCAGCCAAAACAATATGAGATTATTAGTTACAAAACAATCACAGAGAAGCATTTATTCTGACATAATACGGAATGCAATAAAGGGTAGATTGATTCAGTAATGTAGCATGTACAAAATCAAATGATGATGAGCACAAGACAATTGCGGATAGAAACTGCGTACTCTAAACTATCTCTGAGTAACTGAAACTTTGACTGATGCACTTCCAATTCTACTGAATCAGAGAATATCGCAGCCTCTCAAGCCACAAAGGAAGCAGTATGGTTGAGAAACTTACGATTTACGAGTGGCTACATCTCCTGCCCAACTTGCATCTGAATAACCACTAAGAACATTAATTTTTGTCGTTGTCGACTCTTCCATAACAAATGCAAAAGTCCATAGTAGCTCAAAGATATCTCATGACTCTGATAAGAGCCTTCCAATGTGTTATACCAGGATTAGTCATAAACTGACTTAGGGAGCTGACTGCAAAAGCTATGTCTGGTCTGGTATAGATCATCGCGTACATAAGAGATCCTATTATCGAATGATAAGGATACTCACGCATCTGCTCTTTCTCTTCGATTGTTTGGGGACACTGGTCCTTCGACATCTTGAGTCCTGGTTCCATTGGTGAGAGAGCTAATTTGCAATTCATCAGATTATATCTGACTAGCATATTGTGAATGTATCTTTGCTGAGTAATATAAATCAACTTCTGTTTTCTCTTTTTGGATTTGAATACCTAGACAGTAATGAGCGTCGCCCATATTAGTCCATGTCTGGTTCTTGATAAGAGATGAATAGTCTTTATCCATAGCTTCTTTCCAAAGATCGGAATCGGACTGACTGAGTACCTCTTGGACAGTTGTCGGCTTTTGAACAAGGTAAGCTGGAACTACAACATCATCTTCTTCGGATTCGCTGTTGATAAGCTGTTTGTCGGGAGCAGACGAGCTTGGACCTTCAATAGGAATAGCCGACTTGTGAACTGGAAAGTTTGATAATTTGGGAGAGTCCGATAGTTCGGCTATATGATCTTTGCCCTTACCTTTGAGGTCGATAAACTGATCTTTGATGAAGACGACATCCCGGCTAGTGAATATCTTCGACTCAACAGGATCATACAACTTATAAGCTTTATGTAGTGTAGCTGATGAAGATAGACTTGATACTCTGGAAGTTGACTTCTTTGATTATCTTCTGGTAGCAACATAGTGATAACTCTGGTAAGAGTTAAATCTGAGTGTGTCGATATGATCATCACCCAGTTCTCATGTGTAGAGGGCAAGCTTGAAAGCAATGTTATTATTGCGTCTTGATTGTCTATGATTGATGATCCGACAACGGCCATCTGTTGCAAGAGATTCTTAAATTGGTTAACGTGATTCTGAAGTGAATCACCATTCGACATCTTGAGAGAGAAGAATTTTCTTCGTAGCTGTAACTTAGAAGTTACGTCCCTCACATCATATAGTGAACTCAAGATGTCCCAAACTTCTTTCGAAGTTTGAGCTTCAGATATGTGGCCAATATGAGTGTTTGATGTATTGAGAATAATAAGCGCGAAAGCTTTACCATCCTTCGATTTCCACTTTGAGTCGGCTATGTCAAGCTTCACTTCGATAAATGTGACAACATCCCACTACTCGTTGGCGATTAGCAAGGTCTTCATCTTAAATTTCCACAAATAGTAATTGATTCAGCTTGTCGATGATAAGACCAACTTTACTTTGAGAATCCATTTGGAACTTCAGTCTGTCGATAATTCGATGACATTAAGAATGATGCAGAGCTGCTCTACAATTGAAAATCAACTATCTGATACTGAAATTTGATACCACAAATTGAAGAATATGATACTGTGAAAAGTATCTAATGATATCGATTTGATTCGCAAAAGCTATCAAATATTAGAGCTCTGATATAATGATCGCTCTGATATCATAAAGGTAGGAGATATAATATCATGCCAGATAATACGCTCTGATACCATGAAGGTATGCTCTGATACTATGTTGGAAAGAGGTGATGCATAATGACAAGTCGAAGACTGTGGCGACTTATCGGAATTTTGCCTCCTTTTCTAATGCATGACTACGCCTATCAATATTGAACAAAACATAACGACAGAAGTCGCGTTCAATCTTTTAGCAACCAACTTTGAAATCGCTAGCACTAAAGTGATTTCGTAGCCAAACAATGAAGTATTGAATTATCAGCCAAAACAATATGAGATTATAAATTACAAAACAATCACAAAAAAGCATTCATTCTGACATAATACTGGACGGAATAAAGGATAGATTGATTCAGCAATGTAGCAATGTACAAAATCAGATGATGATGAGCACAAGACAATTGCGGATAGAAACCGCGTACCCTAAACTATCTCTGAGTAGCTGAAACTCTGACTAATGCACTTTCGTTGATAAGCAGTAAGCGCTTGGGAAGGGCCATGCCTTCCTTGTCCAGTTAGAGCAATGATGACAATGATAAACATGCACATCCACACAGAGATCAGCGATAGTCTCTTAGGCAGCGTCATGTTACCATGAGGAGACATCTTGTAGTCAGCCTTCCACACGATGCCACCAGAACACACTGGCTCTACCTCCCGTAGCAGCTCGCATTACATCCTTCCTCATTCCTAATAGGACAATATAGAATTTGGCTGTCATTGCAAGTGAAGGAAAACTAGATTTTGTAGTAAGTAAATGAAGTAAGAGCTCTTTAGAACAAATTTTAAGACCTGAAGTGTAGCGTAATCTGAGCGTACTGTGCTAAGGTGCCATTGATCTTAGCATAAGTAGTCCGTAGAGTTTTCATGATAAAACTGCGTTGATTTCCAGTGATAAAGCTATTTGAAAATAATTGCCTACGGAATAGCTGAGTTACCTGCAATACAGGACGAAGCCTCAATTCACATCTCCTTAGGAACTTGTTGAGTTTAGAAGGATATTCCTCTTGCTTTCAAGGAAGTATCTCGTGATCCTGGTCGATTACAGATCTGCAAAATTGTATTTAGTGTTTAGGTTTCTGGTTGTTGAACCTATTTCAAAACTTACCTGCATAGGTCTGCAGGTGAGATTAACTTAGATGTGACTCCTCTTCCTGATTAAGTTGTTGTCGTTGTGTTTCATATGCAGACTACAAATCACACAGTTACTGGAGAAAGTGGTAATTTCAAACCTGCACTTGGAGAGAGTTGGAAGTCTGTGCCCCATGTCCGGTTGCTACTTCGACGTGAAATCGCAGATGGTATTTATGTGGCATCGTTAACAAAGCATAGCTCCCAAGTATGCCGATCCTTTCTTGATAAATAAACGTTTTAAGGCTTTATATAATGAGGTACTGCCTATGCGCTATGTAAGCATGTGTGTGTCTGATCAAGTTCATGTGAGCTTAATTTGTATAAAAGTTATTACCATTATTACATGTACACCCCTTTTATGTACAACTTTGTCAAATCGCAGGCATGCACGAAGGAGGCAGCCTTTTCCATAGGGAGAAGTGGGTTGCAGGCTAATGTAAATCATGAGTAAAAGCTTCCAGTGTGACACTGTCTATTGATCTAAATGCTCGCTGCTACGCCAGTGCAGAATATCTGGGCTGCTTCTTGTTTCAGGCCATTAAGTGAGTTCATCTGTCAATCAGACTCGGAAGGGGTTATTGAGAACTGCTCTTCTGGTTGTAGCTTCAACTGGAAGTAGCTTCTCCTTTTTTTTAAGTCAATCTGCGATTCACAGAGCTGTTTATTGGCTCAAAAGCTTTTCAACTTTGAAAAGATGAGATTCTTTTGCTTTGTAAGCAGATTGATGGAAGAGTTATAGCTTTACTCCTTATCCAAATTTCCTGATACTTGCAAGCAATGGAACAAATGAAATTGCTTACGTTAGCTCAGCTTAGCGTGATTATGCAAGTGTGACCTGCGAAGGTGGGTACAAAATTATGACAAAGGCTGTTTCTTTCTAAACTTGAGAAAACATTTTGACAACAAGTTGTGGAAATGTATGTCCGCACCAGGGGAACATTTCCTTATTCAAAGAGGCATACTCCCTTTATAATAAGATCAAGAGTCTCACTCCAGAATTTTTTGGTTTTTGTTACTTCTGGAACCTTGTTCTCATTCATGTTTAGGAACCTTTGTTTTTCTTCTCTACTATTATGCTCTTCCTGTTCTTATCCTCATTCCACATAATATAATGCACTTGCTAAATTTAGAAAGGTACTCTCCATATTCTGAATAGTGGGAAGAAGTTCTCTCTTGAATTTATTAAAATCAACGAAATTACCTTTCTAAGTTTTGGGGAGATGCAGGGTTAACGATGAATGTTAAGAAAACCATGGAAGGATAAATGCAATGCTACGTAATTTCACCATAAGGAGTATCGGTCAGTGCAGAAAAGCTTTTCTCTGTAATGGTGGACCTTTTGAACCTCTTGCAGGTTTCCTGTATCATTTGAGCGGAAAATGGATAACGCTCTTCATTATGCTTGTGCCGTGCCCAAAGATTGTGCTGAACTTTATTTGAAGAAAAATATTTGCTTCAGGCTGATTACACAGATTTTGCTCCTAGATAAACAAAAGTTTGAACGTTAATTTAAAAGATAGCAATAGCTGATGGTAACTGTAGTTTAAGAGTAAGTATCTACTTCGAAACAAAGTACAAGCACACACATATATATAGTTTTCTGAGTGACTATTTGGTTTGACTGAAATGCTTTTTGGTGACAGAGATCTTAATTTTGGAATATTGATCTCAACAACAAACAAAAGTCAAAAGGGTTCCAGAATTCTGTTCCTTGTGCCAAAACTAATTGGATCCTCGAGTCTGTCACCACTGGTCACAATTTTTAGGGAGACTATTCAATCTACTTTTATCCATATCTCAAAAAGGCATTCTTTTATTTGCTAAAGAAACTTGATAGAGATAATAGAGCCAAACTTCATAGAACTTCCATGCTTGTCACTAAGGAAAATTCAGATAAACATCAATTAATGCCATTTCTCAAGTTCATGTACCAATACACATTTCACACGTCTCTTGACAAAAAACAATACATTTCTATTCTGCTCTCATAATTACACCTCAAGCATGTGGGTGTATTATGGTGAGCTCAAAACAATCAAAGGCTCTATACATAAACACTTAACACTATTGAACTTTTCTAATTTTTTTGCTGTGTTTTGTGAAGTTTTCCATGCCTCATCGCTCGCCATTGATCTTGATATGGTCAAACTAGGAGAGTGCTTTTGGTCAAATTAGATAGTGAAAGTGTTACAAGGAGAGCAAGAAATGGGTGATTTGACTCATGAACTTGCTGAAATTTTCTAGAATGAAGGCAAGACTTGCAACAAAGAAATGTATTTTTGGTGTGAAACAGAAGAAACTTTGTTGTAGTAAAACTTGGTATCTCATTATAGCTTGATTGAAACAATACAAAGCTATCAAACATAACAATGACCTTAGTTGTAGAAATTTGAACATGGATCTTATAATATGACCTTAGTTGTGAAAATGCAAACATGGATCTTGAGAATAATAGTAACTAGTAAAGCGAAATCGGCTAGGTTGAACCAGTTTTGCAATCTAGTTGTAGCTTGGATTTTTGTGTTTTTTTTAAAGCATCACAATAAGGTTATGTCCCATGGTTCCTAGTGTTGAGGTCAACACTAGGGGAGATGTGCCCATAACATGGTGGTGTTGGCGTCAACTTTGTTCAAAGCTAGGTTTCGTCTAGTTATTTGGTTCCATGTACACATGAAACAAAAAATTCAAACTACTATTGCGGAACATGAATTAGCCACTTTGCTTATTGTTGTACAAGATTTTATAGATAATTGGCATGATAGAACATAACAAGAACTTTATATTGTATTTCATAGGAGATCTTAATCTAAAGTGTTAATTAGTGAAAGTTGTTGTATGGCTTGTGGGAAGCCTAATTTGATTTCAAGGTTTGGCCTTGAGAGAGAGGTGGAAAGTGTTATAATTGCCCAAACGGAAATGAAGAGTTATGTTCCCTAGGAGGTTCAAAACCAAGACTTTTGTTCAAGATGGCAAAACGTAGTAGTAAAGTTATAGAAGATATCTTCATCTTGTTGTTGGGTCTAGCTTGATTTTTCCAAAATAACTCCCTCAAAGATAATGCTTTGAACTTTTGTAGAAGCGTATTGGCATGTTTGTAAACTTAGCCATCAATAACGTGTAATGTTGCAATTAGAGTCAAACATGGAAGGGATGTTGCTTCTATGTGATGGACGAGGGGACACATTTCTTAGCAAAAAATGGTACATGTCTTCAAATACAATAGAGTTTTTTCCATTGACAATGTAAAAATTGTCAACTTATTGGTTTTGGTTGGTTTTTCAGACTATCCAATGAACCACTAACATCTTTCAATGTGAAAATTGTCAACTTATTTGTCTTGGTTGATTTTTCAGACTATCTAATGAACCACTAACATTTTTTTATATTATCTTATCCCATCAAAAAAAATTCAACTTTATTTGCATCCAAGAGGACCCCTAATGAGATGACATCAAGAAAGTGTGAAGAATTTCATATCATTTAAGATCAAAATGTCCTATTGATTTTTGGTTAGAAAGACAACACTAGCAACAACATTTGCCAATGTAGAAAAATCCACATCCACTTAATGAAACAGATGCAAACTCAACAAGACCTTGATCAAACATCAAATATATAATAAATTGAAGTTGTTGTCCGTACAATAACAGTACCCTACTATATTTCACACGTGTGGATCCAAAAATAACAAAATATGAGCATTCAACACACAAGATTGCAAGATATCATCAAAATAGTGCACCAATGGATAGATGAACCCAAGAGAACTCATGTATAAGCTGTTAGATTTCTTATGCTCAGTCTTAAACTAATCGTTCAAGTAATGAGCATCCTGAAAAAAAATCGAAGGCCGACAACATATTTTTTAGGCTTTCACATTTTTCCTTTGAGATTTTCTATGACTTAGAAATCATTTTAAGGCACCTTCGCCTTTTTCGCCTATTTATGTTCGCGAACATCCTGACGAAAAGACACAAACACAAAAAATTCGTGAAAGAGAATTTTGCGCGGTATAGCAGGAGAAAGTCAAACGACTCGAAGCGACACGAAAATTGTCACGACACCCTTTCTGCCCTCACGCTCTAAAAAGGACCAACAAGATCATGCAAGTACCCATAAGTATAGATATCTGATCTGATAGCATGGCATCAGCAGACACACTCTAGGTCGTGGCTAATCTGCCACTCTTGTAATTCATGATTAGCTGTAGATGTTTAATCACTCTAATCTAGGAGCTATACGACGGGACTATATACTTTCTGGATGATACTTGATACATACACAGATGAAGAAGTCTGATGCTGGTAAGCAAGAAGACGAAAACACAGAATACAAGTCCGCCTGCGTGCGAGACAATTTTGCATAGGATCTGTAGATCCACAAGTCCGCTAGTAAGCGAGACATTACTCGTGGGAGAACTATATTTCTCTCACGCCAACGCACTGCGTGGATTTGCATGCAGTGCTTGAAGAATTAGAAGAATTAATAGATGATTTTGTAGTCGTTGTGCACACATCACTCTTATCATGTCTGATCTTGAATGCAAATTAGTCTGCTATTATTCGTGTGTCTGATTCACTTGTTCATTTAATTCCGCACCTTGGTTTGATCTTGTTGAATGCTGCAGTAATATGTTAAGATAGTACAACAGTGTCTGTCTATATTCTAGAGGACTGTAGAAATGATGCAGCTGGCCGTGACCAGCAATCATATCTAAAATCCATCCGATTTTTATTGTGATTCTTTCGTTTGTCATCAGTGGTATCAGAGCCTACCTTGTCATAGTCTGATGTAGCCAAAGAGCTATCAGATCCAGGAGGCCGAGCATTCAAACAAACAGCCATCAACAAGAGAACACACTCTAGAAGCAATGGCTTCAATCAGTAGCATACAGAGCAAGATCTGTACAGTTCTGGATTCTTCAAGATCTAACTTTCTAGCCTGGAAAGTTAAGACATCATTGATACGCAAAGGTGAAGGTTTATTTCCCTGGGTGGATGGCACAGAGGAGATGCCTATGACATCAACGAAAGAGCTACGCGAGTGGAGGGAGAAAAATGACAAGACAGTAGCCTTGCTATCTTCATCCATCAAAGATAGTCTCACACTTGACCTGGCTACACTCTCCAAAACTAAGGAGATGTGGGATACATTGTTCACGAGATTTCAAACGAAATCAAGAAGTCAAATCATGATGCTGGAAGATCAGTTGACAAATCTACAGTGGGATGAGAAAGACCTCACTTCTTTTGTAAGGAAGATGAAGGACCTATTTCTATCACTACATAACTTTGGAGCAGAGAATGCAGTGTCAACTGAGAAGCAGCTCACCTGTTGAGAGCCTTACCCAGATCTTTCCAGACAACCAGAACCCTGCTTGTGAAAGATCATACAATGACCCTCGAAAAGGCAATTGTCGAGATTCGAGAGGAAGTCGAGACGAGAGAACACCTTGATCACAAGGATGGTTCTGACCAGGCCCTCTATGACAACAAAGAAAAATCCAAAAAAGAATTTAAGCCTAAGAGGGAGTCGAATCAAAGGCAGGATCATGATCAGCAAGCAGAGGGAACCAGCAAAGGCAACTGTAAGAGCAAAGGGAGGTCGAAACAACAAGGTGGAGAAAAGAAGACTTGTGTGAGATGCAGAACGGATGGGCACACAATTGATACATGCTGGCTCAATCCAAAAATTGAGTGTATCCACTGCCACAAGAAGGGTCATGCAGCCATCAATTGTCACCTGAATCCAAGAAACAAATCAGCACAGAACAGACAGGAGAACAACAACAGTTTATCCCATGTTGAGGAGCCTGAGAGCTCGAAAATGGGCGAAGAGAGACCGAACAGAAATTGTTCGACCACCTACATATGTGAAGACGTTTGTGCAGAGTCAACATCTGATACACATGAGGTGATCCTAGATTCAAGAGCCCCTCACACTTTGTGACATCAAGACAAATCATGTCTGATTGCAGAAGTGTTTATCCTTCAAGATTCATTGTTCTTAGAGATGGATCAAACATCAACTGAACGGTATTGGTTCACTCTGGATCAACACCAATGGTAGAGATAGACGACTCGAAGACGTTCTGTTTGTGCCTACACTGTAGTAGGACCTGCTTTTTGTGGCATTTTGTCATTCTTTGGTTTAAGGGCATTTCTATTTTGATGATTTCATACTTTGATCCATAGGAGAATGTACAAGCTTGCAATCTATAAAATCAAATTTCGTAAGCATATTAAAGATGTACCTCTACTGAGTAATGTAGAAAAGCTTTTTATTTATGTCTTTGTGGATCTGGATCCCAAGATAGTATGAGCTTCTCCTAGGTCTTTCATCTCGAATTCTTGAAAGCATCACTTGGCATCCTTTATCAATTAGATATTACTGTCAAATATCAATGTATCATCCACATATAGTGTGATAATAATAAAGGACCGTTGAATAGCGTTGAAATAAACATTGTAGTCTGTAGAGCTTGGTTCGAATCCTTGTTCGATAAGGAATGAGTTGATTCAATGAAATCATGCTCTTGAAGACTGCCATACAATGTCTTGTGCATTTTACAAACTCAATCTTCTTTGCCATTGAGCACGTAACCCTCTGACTGAATCACATAGATGTCCTCTTCGATAACTCCATTGAGGAATGTTGTTTGTACATCTAACTGATATAGCTCAAGGTTGGCTACAGTAACAAATGATTGTAATCCGATAGAGGAGTGCTTGACCACTGGACTGAATGTTTCGAAGTAGTCGATATTGGAAATTTGTGAAAATCTCTTAGCCTCCAGTTGAGCCTTCCTTCTATCGATGTTGTCGTCTGCTTTATATTTTATCTTGAAGATTCACTTGCAATCGATAACCTTTCTACTTGCAAGAAACTTAATGATAGTCCATGTATTGTTTTTTTATCAACGAGTTGTATTCTTTATTCATGGCTTCCTTCCAAGATCAAAATCAACCTGTTTGAGTGCTTCTTTGACTATGGTTGGCTCTTGTGAAAGATAGTGAGCATAGTTGTAAAGACCACTAGGAAAAACCTCTAAGATAAGGATAGGAAAACACAACAGGAGACATGTTGGAGCAAAACCTCCCAACCAAACCTAGATCAAACCTGGATCTAGCTCCCAAGCCATGCCATGTGAAAGCTAGAGGACAAGAGCTCAACTGGTAACTTGAACCAAGTTGTCAACGGGAGAAACCCTACCTCAATATATAGAGAGTAGATTCTTGTGTATGAACCCATGCAATCTCCATGCAGGTCAACTATAACTAAGTCATAGCTCTTCATGCAGTCCTCATGCCTATATCCGTAACACGTACATGCAGTACTCCATATGTCTCAATTAGAGTGTCTAGATCCTCTCAAGGCTCTTAGTCACAAACAGGCCTCGACATGGAATTAAATCTCAGTGTGACTAATAATCTCAAACACTTGAGGGCCGGTCTACCATATTAGGACTATTCCATGTCCTTAACAGAATATGGCCATGACATTCCCCCCCCCCTTAAACAGGTTCTGTCCTCAAAACAAGAAAGAGAAGACATGAAATTATTTCTTAAGCTTTCAACTTTTAACCAAGAATGATTATCCTTAGTCTGATCTTTCCTTTTGAATAAGTACTCAGAGATGCAACAATTCTACAATTGTTTGACTCTACATAGGAGTACCAACTCAAAATCCAAAGATACACTAAGCAATAAATATTCCAAATGGGTTGATCTTCTCCAAATTAAAGTTCATCACCTTCCTGTAATCCCAATTACATAAACCACTGGTTGAGTTAACTCTTTATTTCTGAGATCAAGCCCAAAAGCTAAAGAAAAATTCATTTTTTTGATAATCTAAATCATGTTCACAATTTCTTCTAGATGATAGTGTTTCTTGGTACAAATATTCTTAAAATATCCAAATATTCTAAAATACAACAATTCAATCAACTTAGATCTCTAGGAGATCCATCAAGTCTCAAACAATCATAACTCAATCCAGAGTATTACAGTTACTCTAATGAGTCAATTAGCTCATTCCTAGCATCACATGCAAGAAATCAACAATCCATTTGAATCTCAATAGATTTAACTGTCTCCTATAAATCTGGTGATATAGATTGAACTTGTACAAAAACACATATAGACTACAATCTATAGCAGAATACCATCCACTAAGGTAAGCAAAACTCTCAATAAGCAAAAACAATTTTATTTTACGAGAAATACTTGTGAGATACATATCTCAATAAAACACTGGAGTAAAGAAACTTAGATTTTCAAAATGCTAATCTAAAATCTCAACTCAATTAGTAAACTAGGAATTACTCAACATACCTAAGAATCAACACATTTCCTGATTATCCTCTGATTAAGTATTCATTTAATGATCCGCCAATCACAAATAATTAGATTCTTATGATTCGTCAATCGTAATTCTCTAGAACCTCAAAACATACGTAATTGCTAGCGGATACTGGAGTTTATGTTTAATACACAACACAGGAAATATATAAGAATCATTCCAAAATCTTTTTCACTAGGAAAATATTGGATTTTAAGAATATTTCTCAAATTGGATTCTTTAACCAAATTGTGAGTTATCAAGTTCCAAACCATCAGGTAGTCAAAGACAAAAGCATATCCAAAATGGTATCAATAACCATCTTCATCAGCAAAAACTTCAGATTACAGTTTGGAACTGAATCTACATATCCAAAGTTTTGCTGAATTTTCCAAAAATTTAGTTATCATTATTGGAATCATTATGATTAATTATCCAATTGAGCACTCTGGGATATAATCACTAATGAATTTGTTAAAAATTCACAATTCTAGCTTGACTAGTTTTGGTCATATGACTTGTAAATAGTTAGATGGTCATGATGTGGCTTGTCACACGTGCCAAATAGCATAGGATTCCATTCATAAGGATGTTCTCAAGTAGACCTAAGTGTTAGAACCTTTGGAATGAGTCCAAATTATGCTTAGATACAAGAGAGAAAAAATAGGAGCTATTTTTGGTAATTTTTGCATTGTTGAGGGATCTCCAAGATTCCAACTCTAACTTGGTAGGGATGAAAGATCCACCAAAATTAGCATTAGGGATAGGTTTAGGGATACTCATACCTGCCCAAAACCGTGATGGATCATGTATATATAGGTGATGATATCTCACCAAAATCAATCAAGCAATTTCATGTTTTTTCTCTCATAATGGTGCAATTGCTCTCTATGTTCATAATTGTTTGAGTACTTGTGATTACTAATGATTATAGGATTGAATGTAGGTCTGGTGTACAGTAGTCAGACTGTGGGAGGCCGTACTTTACGTGTGAAGCCTTCTTCAAGGATTTGGGCCATTTAGTGAGGTTCAAGCATAGATTTTTGATGGATTTTGATGGTTCAACTTGTGCTAATCTTATGAAATCATAATCTATTGTTTCCCTCATCATTTCAAGTGTTTTAGGATCCTTATTTGCTGTAATTTTTACATGGTATCAGAGCCTAAAGGCTGAAATGAGCTAAATCCTTGGTTTGCATTCAATTTGATCACAATTTTTGATCTAAATCTTGTGTAGATTGGATCTTAGCATCTAGTATTGATTCTAGAACTCAAAGTGAGTCAAATACATTGGAGATTGGTGTTGTGTGACTTCATTTGCAGGTGTTTAGGTGTCTAAAACCAGAGGCAAAGTTGAATTCAATTCACATTACCAAGATAGCAAGTTTTGCTTGCTCCAAGCATTGATTTCTAAGCGAGTTTTGGAGGTGATTTCATAGAGAAGGCTTTCTAGCATTCAAGGAGAGGGAAGATCAGAGTTTTGGGGACTCTTCAAGGCTGTTCTAAGGTGTAGTAGGCACCTCCTAAAGTGATTTAGGTTCAGTCCAACCATTGCTTGACTTATGCACCAAATTAGATCAATTTTTCATCAATTTTGATCATTTTTTGCTTGTGATTGGATAGTAGATTGTGTTGCATCCTCATTAAGTTCCATTTAGATCTTTTACAAGTTATTTTGGAAGTATATTAGGTTGCTGAAATTCACTCTTTATCAGATCATTTGGAAGCTTTAATGTTCTTTATAGAAAGAGGGGCAATTCTACTAGTATTGTCTACTTCAATCAAGCAAGTGCATTGTTTCTAGTATTCTATGATTTGATTTTGTTAGAGATCATTCTTAGATCTTTATAGGAAGTCTATTACTGATCTTTTCAGGTCCCTAAGAAGTGGGATAAGGTAGACCTTCAATCAAATCAATAGAAGTAACCTTCATTTGTGTCAAGTCCTTGATTAGGAGACTAGATGGCATCTATAAATGCATATATTTTGGATACTAATGAAAGGCTCAACAAAACTAACTATTCCATATGGAAAGTTAGAATGGAATCTATCATGATCATGCAAGATCTGATGGAAATTGTAAATGGTAAGGAGGGTGAACCTATTCATCCTCAAGAAAAAGCCAAATACATCAAGAGGTGCAATGTTGCACTACATTGCATAAAAATGAATGTTGCAAATGAACTCTTAAGAGAGGTAGGAGATTGCACTTCAGCTCAAGATGCTTGGGAGACTTTGCAAAAGGTCTATGAATCCAAGAACCAAACTAGAATGTTAGCTTTGAAGAATCAAATCTATAGAAGCTATCAAAAGAAAGGAGAGAGTGCACATACTTTTGTCCTAAGAGTAAAAGAATTGAACAAAGAGCTAGCCTTTATAGGTGAACCTATCAAGGATGAAGAGCTTGTTCAACTCATATTGAATGGACTAAGCTTTGAATTTGACAATTTGGTTCAGGGATATGCAATTATGGGTAAGCTACCCATACTTGAAGAACTCCAAGGCACGCTCATGGCCGAGGAATCAACAAGGAGCCAAATGCAAGAGAGGATGGATAGGCTTTCCATCCAAGGTGGAGATGACCAAGCTCTCTTCACCAAAGGCAAAGGCAAGTCCAAAGGCAAAGGATCAACATTCAAGAAGTCTACAAAGCTTGAGGATCAAGAAGGACCCCCAAAGGCATCTCCATCAACCACCAAAGTCAAGAAGGACAAATCAAAGGTGAAGTGCTACTATTGTAGCAAGATGGGGCATTATGCCTCGGAATGCTTCAAGAGGAAGCAAGATCAAAGCCAAGCCAACATGAGCAAAGAGGAGGAGGAGGAGAGTTCACATGAGGACTCTCTCATGATGTCCATATTTTCTTCAACAAGCTTCAAAGGAGAAGATCCTTGGTGGATTGACTCGGGTGCTAGTTCACACATGACTAGTAAAAGGGAGTTTTTCTCTTCTCTCTTATCTTATGATGGACCTATAAAGTCTATCTATAATACAAATGATGAAGCTTGTAAGATTGAAGGAGTTGGTAGCATTCCCCTTTGCTTAGGATCTTCCAAAAAGATCAACATAGAAGGTGTTTTGTACATTCCTACAATAACAAAGAATCTACTAAGTGTTGGCCAAATGGTAGACAATAGTTTCAATGTTGACTTTGCTTCAAATGAATGTTTCATCAAGAAGAAGGGTAAGATAGTGGCTAAGGGCACTAGACTTGGCAAAATTTATAAGCTGGATGCATTTGTGGATACTAATGTTGTCATGTTGGCCGAGAAGAGCAAGATATCTACCTTTACTTTATGGCACAAAAGACTTGGACATGTCAACTCGGGTTCCATGGAGGCTATGATCAAGGAGGAGTATGCTTTAGGCCTACCAAGGTCTATTGGGAAGGAAGACAAGGTTTGTGAAGCTTGTGCCTTATCCAAGGCACATAAGAAGGTGTTTCCTAACTCCATCACAAAGTCATCTCATCCTCTTGAACTCATACACTCGGATGTGCACATTGCTAGCACCAAATGAGGTTCATCCATGTTTTTAACCTTCATTGATGACTACTCAAGATATTGTTGGGTGTTCTTACTTTCCTTCAAGTCTCAAGTATTTGATACTTTTGTAAAGTTCAAGTTGTTTGTGGAAAAGCATCATAATCATAGCATCAAGATTCTTAGAAGTGACAATGGTGGAGAATTCATCTCCAATGAGTTCAAGGCCTTTTGTGAGGAGGAAGGGATCAAGAAAGAGACTTCTTGTCCTTACACTCCTCAACAAAATGGAGTTGCTGAAAGAAGGAATAGAACATTATGTGAATGTTCTAAGGCTTTAAGATTAGATGCTTGTTTGCCCAAATCCTTTTGGGGTGAGTCTCTTGTATGTGCAAACTACTTGATGAATAGGGTGCCTTGCAAAGCAATTGAAGGCAAAACTCCATATGAGATGTTGTATGGAAAGAAACCCAATCTTAATCACTTGAAAGTTTTTGGGTGTATATGTTATGTGCATGTGCCATTGGAAACAAGAACCAAGGAGGATCCATCTTCCACAAGAGGGATCATGCTTGGATATGCAAGCTCAAGCAAGGGCTACAAAGTCTATCTCCCATTCTTGAACAAATTTGTTGTTTCAAGGGATGTCATCTTTGATGAACATCATATGCATATGCTTGAAGAAGGCTCAAGTGCTCCAACAATCAAGAAGAAGATGGCCGAGGAGCAAGATCTTGGTTTTGAGGAGGAGCTCATGGAGGAGCAAGCACCAAACCCACCTATCACACCAAGGAGATCTTCAAGGGCAAAAGTGGAGCCATCAAGGCTCACATATCAAGGCAAAGGACAGCAAGTTGAGGGTATATCATCCACTTCTTATTCTTTATTCAGTTTTGAAGAACCGTCTAATGTTGAAGATGCATTGAACTCCAAAGAATGGTATAAAGCTATGTTGGATGAGTATGATGCCTTGATTGAGAATGAAACTTGGTTGCTTGTTGAGAGACCTCAAAGGAATGTAATAGGATGCAAGTGGGTCTTCAAGCTTAAGTTGAATGCAAATGGGAGTGTTAACAAACATAAAGCAAGATTAGTTGCAAAAGGTTATGCTCAAGAGAGAGGGATAGACTATGAGGAAACTTTTGCACCCGTGGCCAAGATGGTCACAATAAGACTAATCATTGCACTTGCATCACATTTTGGATGGATTCTATGTCAAATGGATGTCTCTAATGCTTTCTTGAATGGTTTTTTGGAAGAGGATATCTATATGGAGCAGCCACAAGGGTTCATCAAGCATGGAATGGAGAACAAAGTATGCCATCTCCAAAGAAGCATCTATGGCTTGAAGCAAGCCTCGAGATCTTGGAATTCAAGACTACATTGCTATCTTATTTCACTTTCTTTTGTTCAAAGTGAATATGATCCCACTCTTTACATTAAGTTTGATGATGTTGGTATTGTACTTTTACTCATTTATGTAGATGACATCATCATTAGTGGAAATAGTGTTGATGGTATTGAAAAAATCAAGATAGATCTATCCTTAGAGTTCAAGATGGTAGATCTAGGGTGTCTTCACTTCATCTTAGGCATAGAAGTACTTAGAGGGTCTGATTTTATCTTTATAAGTCAAGTAAACTATGCTCAAAGTCTTTTGAAGAAGTTTAAGATGGAAGTATGCAAAAGTGTTGACACACCAATGGAGCAAGATGTAAAAGTGCCAAATGAAGATGATGAAAGATCCTTCATGGACATCACTTTGTTTAGGCAACTTATAGGTTCCTTAATGTGGATCACTATAACTAGACCAGATCTTAGCTTTAGTGTATGTAGGTTGAGCCAATCCATGCAAAAGCCATTGAATATCCATTGGAAAAAGGCTAAGAGGATTCTAAGATACATCTCGGGTACATTGGATTTTGGGATTCTATATAGAGGAGATGTGATTAACCTTCAT
The DNA here is from genome assembly GCA_029204225.1 of Diphasiastrum complanatum. Classification (NCBI taxonomy): domain Eukaryota; kingdom Viridiplantae; phylum Streptophyta; class Lycopodiopsida; order Lycopodiales; family Lycopodiaceae; genus Diphasiastrum; species Diphasiastrum complanatum. Next base: position 23,285 of record MU835263.1, on the reverse strand, counting down.
GCATTTGGTGATTCAGATTTTGCAGGGGACAAGAGGGATAGGAAATCAACAAGTGCCTATTCAACTTTCATAGGAGAAGGTGTGGTTTCATGGCTTTCAAAAAAGCAAGAAACTATATCTCTATCTTCAACCGAGGCCGAGTACAAAGCTTTGACAACCACTACAAAGGAGGTACTTTGGATCAAGAGATTATTGGTGGAACTAAAGATCATGGATTCAGAGGAGGCACAAATCATCTACAATGACAATATATCAGCCCAACACCTTGCATCTAACCCAATCTTCCATGCAAGATCTAAGCACATTGAGATATGCCATCACTTTGTGAGAGAAATGGTGCAAGCCAAGGAGATTGCTTTGGAGCATGTTCCAAGCAATGAATGTGTAGCTGATCTACTTACTAAACCACTTCAAAAGACACCTTTTATGAAGTTCAGATCATCACTTGGAGTGATTAGTAAAGCAATGATTGAACCAAGCTAGATAGTGAGGAGGAGTGTTAAAAATTCACAATTCTAGCTTGACTAGTTTTGGTCATATGACTTGTAAATAGTTAGATGGTCATGATGTGGCTTGTCACACGTGCCAAATAGCATAGGATTCCATTCATAAGGATGTTCTCAAGTAGACTAAGTGTTAGAACCTTTGGAATGAGTCCAAATTATGCTTAGATACAAGGGAGAAAAAATAGGAGCTATTTTTGGTAATTTTTGCATTGTTGAGGGATCTCCAAGATTCCAACCCTAACTTGGTAGGGATGAAAGTTCCACCAAAATTAGCATTAGGGATAGGTTTAGGGCTACTCATACCTGCCCAAAACCGTGATGGATCATGTATATATAGGTGATGATATCTCACCAAAATCAATCAAGCAATTTCAATGTTTTTTCTCTCATAATGGTGCAATTGCTCTCTATGTTCATAATTGTTTGAGTACTTGTGATTACTAATGATTATAGGATTGAATGTAGGTCTAGTGTACAGTAGTCAGACTGTGGGAGGCCGTACTTTCACACGTGTGAAGCCTTCTTCAAGGATTTGGGCCATTTAGTGAGGTTCAAGCATAGATTTTTGATGGATTTTGATGGTTCAACTTGTGCTAATCTTATGAAATCATAATCTATTGTTTCCCTCATCATTTCAAGTGTTTTAGGATCCTTATTTGCTGTAATTTTTACAGAATTGAGTTTATTTCTCAACTGAGAAATACTCATCCAATAATTCCGTATATCCTATGCACACAATTTTTCCTGATGAATCGAAATGACTCATAAATCATGTGTCTTACAAGCAATATACGCAAACAAACAATTTCAGGTGAATTTCTACATTGTCTGCTATACCGATTAACTTCCTCAGGAAACTACTACTCAAGTTAATTGCTAATGATCTAGAAATCTCAAATGTCTAGGTGCAGATCTTAATTATACTAGTATAACACCACATTTAGATCCTATGCAAATCACTTTTAAGTTAACCAATAAGTCTTTTCATACAAGATTAATCGTGCACATATGTGAATAATCTCACTATGATCTAGTACATAAACACATTTTTATCTAGTAGATTCGTCTAAAATTCGCAATTGTTACTCTCATATCTCACTAAGAATCTTGTAACTCAGCTACAAAAGAATTCTATTTTTCTTAAGTAAATAACATATCTGGGAAATCTCTGAGACTGGGAACCCCACCCTGATTCTAGTACTCCAACTAAGATTAGGGGCTGATTTAACACAGATATCCAAATGATTAATTCACTTCTATCCTTCACAAACCTAGGATCAGTGACTTTTGATCCGACATCGTACTACTTATAATGATTTCTAATTTCAATCCCTTAATTCACATACTACGTTATTGCACATACTATGTTATTGCGCATACTATGTTGATTCACATTACTATGTTATTGTACATTACTATGTTATTGCACAATATGAATTGCATTTGTTGGAAATCCGACATTGCACAGTTTCTATACTTACATTAGTTAATTCACATACTATGCTATTGCACACTATGAATTCGTAGTTAGTTAATACATTGCTTATATTGGAATTTGAAAAAACCAAAACAATATTGTGATCAATTGCGATAATATGTATACTGAAAAATGTCAATCAATGTATCACAAAATTGTTGTTTTCGCAATCTTTCTGATTTACGATAGATGAACTAAAATTTATATTAGAAACCCTAATGTACTCATTGTCGTCGTGACGTCCGCTCTGCATGAAAACAAGCAAACAAGACACATTAGTATTTAATGCTTGATCATACTAGTACTAATGGTTAAAAGTGAACACGTGCACATTTTACAACAATTTATACGAAGAATACAAAGTTTAAATGTTTCAAAGAAACTTACATGTGGAGGATGACCCTTGCTTTTCAATTTGTCGACTAATGTCTTGTATGATTCCCTAAAGGCAAAGTCATACTCTTCCTTAGTTGGTAGACGTCCATAGTTCGCTAACTATATATCCATTCAATTTAATTTTAAATTAGTGAACAACTAGTCATAATGCATATTAGAAAAGAAAAACATATGAAATCAAAGTCAAACTATAAGATTCCGAGTGCTAGGATCTTGCCTGTCCTATCAACCATTTTACATTGCTCACATTCAAATTCTACTCTGTGTCCTAGATCTGTGATTTTGCTTACAGAGAGCATATTCGTGGATAACTTAGGTACATACAGAACTTTGGAGAATAGCTTAGATTGATCATTTGCAAAGCATAATCTTATAGTGCCTTCACCTTTAATAGCTTGTGTGCTATTGTCGCCAAGGTGGATGAATTTCTGGGTACTATAAGGTGTATAGGACTCAAAATAGCCTATTAGGCTAGTCATGTGCTGAGTGGCTCCGGAGTCCAGGAACCAGGAACTGTCACCAGATGTTCCTTGATGATTGGTCATGAAGGCATCATGATCTATTTCTTGAATTGGCTGTGGAGCTTCTGCAGCTACATTTGCCACTTGATTCGACTGTCCTTTGTTGTTGTTCTTCGCTTTAAGTATTTGGCAGTCTTGAATTTTGTGGTTGTTTCATTTGCAGTATCTACAGAACAGTTTCTTTTTTGTCTGCAAATTTGACTGTTCCTTGTGCTGAGCTGGTTTCTGGTCTGGCTTTGATGGCTTTGGGCCTTTCTTCTTCTTCTGCTTTGTCGTGCCCTTGTTGGTGTACAAGGCGTAAGAATCAGCTGAGGAACTTCAGGCTTCGTTCCTTCGCATGTCTTCCTGCAACAACATAGTGGTGACTCTCAAAAGAGTCAATTCTGGATGAGTCGTGATGATCATCACCCAGCTGTCATAAGAACTTGGAAAGCTTGTAAGTAGTTGCATCACTGCGTCTTGATCGTCTATGATAGATCCGACAGCGACCATTTGTCTTAGTAGGTTCTTGAATTGATTAATGTAATTCTGCAGAGAATCACCATTCGTCATCTTGAGAGAGTAGAATTTCTTCCTGAGATGTAGCTTAGAAGCTATATCTCACACTTCGTATAGTGTGCTCAAGATGTCCCAGACTTCTTTTGATGTCCGAGCCTCGGATACATGGCCGATCTGTGTATTCGTGATGTTGAGGATGATCAGTGCGAAAGCCTTTCCATCCTCCAGCTTCCATCTGGCGATTGCTGCGTCGTCTGCTTCGGGTTTCCCTTTTGCACCAGTGACAACGTCATACAATTCCTTTGTCATTAGTACAATTTTCATCTTAAATTTCCACAGATGGTAATTGGCTCCATCCCTTGGGAATCCATGTGGAAGAATTAGCATAAGTGATAGGCGAAACTATCAGTGACTTAAGTATGAAAATCTGATACTGGACAAATACAAAACAAGAAGACAATTACTCTATTGGCTAGTAGAGTCTTGTACTGTGGAAGCTAATCAAGCTATGAACATGGCTCTGATACCATGTTGGGAGAGAGAGAGAGAGAACGAATAAATGACGAACAAGACGCGAACGAGAAACGAACTCAAACAAGAAATGAACGAGTATTGAACTTGAACAGAAAATGTTTGTGCGCAGCGGAATGAGTTAAATGACTCTCTCTTTAAACATGACTATGCCTATCAGAATGGACAGAACAGATAGTGATTGAAATCACGGTCGTTCAAGATTACATAGCCAAACCTTTGAATGGACGAAGCGCTAGAAGAATAATTTGTCGCGAATTGCAAGACAAATTATTTGTCACGAATGATTCGTGAGTGCTCGACTGATAATTAGTCTCAAATTATTCGCGAAAGATAAGAATAAAAATTAATCATTTATTATCAGAAAGAGCAACTGGAACAATCAGACAGAAAGAAGAATAAGCATAGCAATATTGACAGATCTTGAACATAGAATAAATGAGCTGTGTCAGATTAAGTATAGCAAGTATACAGATCAATAATGCGATAGAGCACAAGACAGTAGCGGATGAGACCGCGTGTCCTACAAAGCTTATTTCTATCTATAATGAGGAATGTAACCTCCTTTGCTTGTTCTAGACTTATCTTGCTCTTCTAGCATACACTGCTTCATCGTCATCTCTTAAATACACAGATGGTATCTACTATATACAAGATATTACAGGTGTGCAGATATAAAAGTATAGAGTGGATGTGCTGTCTGTAGGAGATCGTGGGTGGCTGCAGCCGTTGTTCAATCTATTAGTGCAGCTGCAAAAGACGAGCGTGGAAAAGGGTGTGACGTCAGGTGAACGTTCGTGATGATGCAAGAGTGCATCACTCTTACGAATGGCCTTAGGATAAGATCTACAGGGTGCCTTAGCTTTTAGGACACTTTCCCATTCTGTGAGGTAGTGTCCTCCTTTCGCCTGTCACCATGACCTGTGTAAGAACACAGTGTGGCAATTCATTCGCCTTTTATTCATCTGTGCGAATTTGCGTGTAAAAATGCAGACTGCGTGACAACGTTAGAAAATATACATCATGAATGGAGGTAGATTAAAATTGGGATTTAGGAGAGTGGAAGGAGAAAATTTAACATTTTTAATTTCCTTTTTGGATATACAAGTTCATCTTCTAGTGCATTTGGTCGAAGAAGTATCAATTGCAAGACCTGTGCACACGCGATGGATGTTCTACCTTAAGCGTTTTATAAAAGTTTTAAAAGGCTTTGTGAGACAAAAGGCAAGGTCAGAAGGTAGCATTGCAGAAGGTTGGCTTGTACAAGAATCTTTGTTTTATATCACCGAAATAATCTCACAATTGCATCTTGCAAGTCCAAAAATGTGGTGTGAAGAAGAAGATGAACGTGTTAAGGGTGAAGTACCACAAGGAAATGGTGTGCAAAAGAGACTTTCATCTCAATTAAAAGAGAAAATTGAAACATTCATAATATATAACTGTGGACAATTGGAAAAGTGGATTTCAAGGTATGAAAAAGCCAAAAAGGAAAGAAACATAACATTGAAACGAAGAAGAAATATCAATCGAAGAAGGAGTCTCTTTCTCTCTCTCAAATTACAATCTAAAATTCATTTACCATCAAATACTATCTATTCAAGCACTTAACACTATCTATGCAAACACTTAACACTTAACACTATTCAAACATTTGTCTTTCCTCTCTTCACTGTCTTTCACAAAAACAAACAAAACAAACTTTATCTTTTAAAAAAAAACAAAACATGATCTCCAAAAGCTTTCAATATCATCAAGCACTAACCTTTAGGCATCAAAAGCATGAACTGGTCTTAAAAAATTGCAATAATTGCTCCAAACTCGGCCTCAATTGCTGCAACCTGCACAAAACAAAGTGAGAAGAAAGACGTTGGATCGCGTGAATTCGAAAAAAAGAACCAAATGTCGGATTCTGATGTCCTCCAAGCACGTCGAAATTCGACGTCCGTGTCAATCCATGTCAAAAGCTAGATGCTGTGGACAGGCTTTTGGATTGTTGATGTGGACGTCGGAATCCGACGTCCAAAGTGAGAAGAAAGATGTTGGATCACACGAATTCAAAAAAAAGAACCAAATGTCGGATTCTGACGTCCTCCAAGCACGTCAAAATTCGACGTCCGTGTCAATCCAAGCTCGGATGTCAAAAGCCAGATGTTGTGGACAGGCTTTTGAATTGTTGACGTGGACGTCGGAATCTGACGTCCATCGAATTTTGACGTCCACGTCGGATGACACATAATTTTTTTTTAAAAGAATGCCATGCCATATCCACGTCGAGATGTCGGATATCGACATGTAGGATTCCAACGACACTTTAAAAATTGGTTGCCACCACAATTTTTTGAACACTTGACTTCCGATTTTGGATTTTTTGCCTGGATGTCGGATTCCCACATGTCAAATTCCAACGGATTAATTTAACAATGAGAAGAAGAAGCACTTCAAACAACAAGCACATAGTACTTCAACTAGTTTTCTGACCCGACAACAAGAGGAAGATGGAGTAGCCTTTATGACCAAGGTCGAAGAACAATAGGAATATTAATTCCTGATATTTCGATTTTGGAGCAACTCAACACATGACTCACCATCAAGACTAGTTCAAAGACTATAAATCTTTCACCCACTCTCGAGTTGTGCAATTTGGAGACAACTCATCACATTCGATCCAGAGTGAAGGAACAGTCAGAATCGAATTTCGGAAAGGTGAACTCAAGTTGTTGTCCAACGTTTTCCATCTTCAAAATCTGACCAAGAATCTGCTTTTAGTTAGCAAAATCACTAATTCAGGTCGAAGGGTGAAATCGATACAATCGGCTGCACCATCCTTGACAAATCTCGAAAAATTTTAGCATTTGAAAAAAGAAGTGGCAATCTTTACAAACTCAACCACTCTATTCTTCCAACAGTCAAACTCTTCACATTTCTATTTCTGAATCAACTGATATGGCATTTCAGATTAGGCCACTTGAATTTTAATAATATTCAACAAATGTCAATCAGAGACTAGTACAAGATCTGCCTTGTGTTAGCAAGCCAACTTCTCCATGTGAAAGCTTTATAATCATCAAGCATACTAGAAGTCCTTTCATTTCTGACTCAGTTCATACTTCCAAAGGCTTGCTAGATCTTGTACATAGCGACATTTGTGGCCCGATGCAAACTGCTTCCAAAGGGGGAGCTCTATACCTCCTAACCTTCATCGATGACTTCTCTCGAAGGACTGCAACCTATTTTTTGAAGAACAAATCAAAGGCATTCAAGTTCTTCATGCAGTTCAAGGCATCTACAAAAAATTAGACCCAGAAGAAGATCAAAGCTCTATGCACAGATAGAGGGGGAGAATTTATCTCCACAAAATTTAATGAGTTCTACAAGGCCAACAAAATACATCAACAATTCACAACTAGCTACTCACCTCAGTCCAACGATGTAGCTGAATGGAAGAATCGGACACTCATCGAGAGTGCCAAGAGCATGCTGGCCCATGCCTCTCTTCCGAAGAAATTTTGGACAGAAATTGTTACTATAGTCGCCTATCTACAATATCAATCCATCATTAAAGCCATGAATGGCAAGACACCTTATGAGGTGTGGACAAGATCGAAACCATTACTCAAGAATATTAGAGTGTTTGGATGCAGTGCTTATGATCAGATCCCCGAAGATCTAAGAAAGAAGCTGAATGACAAAAACACAAAATCGATTTTTATTGGCTACTCCCTAGATCACAAGGCATACAAGCTCTACAATCTGGAAACAGAAAAAACATTCATGAGTAGAGATGTCATTTTTGTGGAAGATCGATTTATCAACCATAAGGGGAAAGCTTGAGAAATTTTCGATCCATGTATCAAAAAAAGCTCCAAGATTGAAAACCAGAAAATCGATACTGACTCAAAAAATGAGTCAGAACCTTAACGGGTCGAATCACATCAGGGGGTCGAAATTCAGCCAAGAAGATGAATCGACCCAGACAACCTCCATCCCGATTTATAGATGATGCAGCCTGCTACTTTGTGCAAGAATCAAATACAGTTTCAGAAACAATGTCTACACCTGATGTTGATCAATGGAAAGCAGCAATGGACACAAAATTCGATTCTCTGATAGAGAATCAAACGTGGACAATCATTGAGCTGCGAAAGGGACAAAATCTGATTAAATGCAAATGGATATTAAGGCGAAGTATGATGTTGAAGGAAGGTTGACTCGATACACTAGCCAAGCTGGTCGCCAAAGGCTAGTCCCAGATTCTAGATCTAGATTATTCTGAGACCTTCAGCCCAGTTGTCAAACATGCTTTGATCCGACTACTACTCTCCTTTGCAGCTGCAGCAGATCTCGAAGTCTGTCAAATGGATGCCCAGACCGCTTTCCTCAATGGGACCATTGAAGAGAAAATTTTCATGTCACAGCCCACAGGATACGAGTTGAGAGGTAAGCAACACCTTGTATGCAAAATCCACAAGGCACTCTATGGGCTGAAACAGTCACCTAGGGCTTGGTTCCAGAAAATAAATGCATTTCTTATTAAAAATGACTTCATTCCAAACTCATCAGACTCAAATGTCTATTTCAAGTCTGTATCGAATTTCTTCATCATCATCCTCTCTATGTAGATGATACTCTATTATCCAGTAACAATCTAAAGCTGATGAAGGACACGAAATGCATGCTGGCCCAGGAGTACAAAATGATTGATATGGATCCAGCCCACTATTGTCTTGGAATCGAAATTTTTCGAATTCGATCCAACAGATTGATTTTTTATCAATCAGCAAATATACCTCACCAATGTGCTGGAAAAGCATGGAATGGCCAACTGCAAACCAAGTCACTTTCCACTCAACCCTATACTAAAGCTATCAAAGGAACAATCTCCTCAAACTGAGGTAGAAAAAGAGAAAATGAAATAATATCTGTTTTACTCCATCATCAGCTCATTGATGTACGCAATGGTCTGCATACGACCAGACCTTGCATATTCGATCAGATCTCAGCCAGTTCCTATTGAATCTAGGTCTTACCCATTGGAAAGCACTCACAAAGGTTATGAAGTACGTCCAAGCAACCAAGAATCTCAGCATCTGTTATGGAGGCAGTCAATCTACAAATATTCTCGAAGGCTACACAGATGCAGATTGGGCAAGAGATATTGATACCAGAAGGTTGACTTTTAGATTTGTATTTTTAATTATCAAGGTCCAATTTCTTGGAACAGCCGAAAGCAGACCTCAGTAGCATTGTCATCAACTGGATTAGAATATATTGCTGGCATAAATGCTACCAAGGAGGCAATCTGGCTAAGGCACCTATTAGCAGAAATCAACATTTAACAATCACATCCAACGACCATTTTCTATGACAACCAATGCTCTCTCTCTCAATCCGAGATTTTATTTTCAAAGCAAGCATATCGAAATCAAGTATCACTATTTAAGAGAGAAAGTGCAAAGCAACGAGGTATCATTAGTCTATTGCAGGACATAATTAATGGCAGCAAATTACTTTATAAAGGCTCTGTCAAAGGAGCACCATCTCAGATTCAACGACATGTTGAATCTAAAAATCAAAAGTTTTTAGGATCCACATTAAGGGGGAGTGTTGGAATTCGATGCTCAGTCTCAAATCCATTCAATAATGAGCATCCTGAAAAACCAAAAATAGAAGGCTCAAATTTCTGAACAAAAGATCGAAAAACTCAAGATCGAACTTTCTAGAATTTTTCAATACCGTATCGACTCAAAAAATCCTATATTTTTCAATATCCAAAATCAAAATTTCTCAATACGAGATCGACTTGGAAAATTTGTAATTTTTGAGTCATTGTATATTTTTTGATACTTCTAAATTTCGATATTGTTGGTCTAAAATCCGACCCAACGACTTCGCGTTGACAGTCTGCCCACTTTGTACAGGCATTAATTATAATAAGACGGTTGTACTGCAACAAAAATGGTTGTTGTAGATATTTTGTTGTATATCAATCCTATAATCTTCATCAAAAAACTTCTTCTGATAATTCTTAATCTGATCAATCTTTTTGTAGCCAGCGTTATCACACTCAATGACTGTAAGCTGAAGTTATCACTTCAAGCATTGTATTCACTGTTTGATATTAATCAGAGTGCAATTCTCACTGATTTTCGACATGGTCAACGTGTTGTTTTGTCGTCATCGTACATAGGGTCACCACGCCATATGCATCAACTTTACCAAGATGCAATGATTGTTGTTAGAATGCTAGGACATCCCAATTTGTTCCACTACGATGACTGCCAATCCAAACTGGTTGGAGATAAGGAGGCAGTTAACGTATGAACAAACACCTGCAGATAGACTAGACTTGGTTGCAAGAGTTTTCAATATAAAACTACAACATATGATAAGTCTTCTGAAAAAGAATGGCATTTTTTGATGTGTTATAGGAAGGTTGCATGTGGTGGAATTTCAGAAGAGAGGACTGCCTCATGCACACATTTTGATGATATTGGATGAAGCGAGCAAACCAGTGATAGTCAATGACTTTGACAACATAGTATGTGCAAAAATTCCTGATAAAGATGCGGATCCAATATTGTATGACATGAGAACATGCATGATACATGGTCCGTGCAGATTGTCTTTCCCTAATGTGGCATGCATGAAAGAAGGTAGACGTTTAAAAGATTATCCAAGACAGTTTGTTGACGAAACTATAATAGTGAATGGCTATGTTTCATATAGGCATCAAAACAATGGTGTCATGGTTCGCACCCGTGGTATGGACTTGGATAATCGATGGGTCGTGCCATACAACAAATGGCTGACATTGCACTTTCAATGCCACATCAATGTCAAGATTTGCATACATGCTAAAAGTTTGAAATATCTATATAAGTATGTTTACAAAGGGCCTGATATGATAACTACACAGGCCATGGAAGAGAACGCGAATACCTTGCATGCAGTTAACGATGTAGAGCAGTTTCTGAATGCAAGATACTTCTCTGCCAGTGAGTCTGCATGGCGTCTATTTAGTTACTTGATGGGTGTGCATAAACCAGTTGTGGTTCGTTTGGGTGTACATCTTCCTGGTCAAAATGTGATGTTCTTTACTGACAATGACGATTTGGAAAATGTTGTCAGAAGAGGAGGAGAATCCGCATTGACCAGGTTTTTTCAACTGAATGCGAGCGACAACGAGGAAGCAAAGACATTGCTTTACCAAGACCTACCAAGCACTTTTGCGTTTAGAAAGGATTCACGTCAGTGGGTTCGTAGAAAGAATACCTAAAGGACGCCGACCATCGGTCGAATGTATTTTGTTCATTCTTCAAAAGGTGAAATTTTTTTCTTGAGGCTTCTTTTGGTAAATGTCAAAGGCGCATCGAGTTTTGAAGATTTGCGACCTGTAGATGGTGAGATACTGCCAACATTCAGAGACGAGTGCTGAAGAGGATTGCTTATCAACGATACCACTGAGTGGCACGATTGCTTGAAAGAAGCTGATGCATGGGGAACTACATCACAACTTCGGCTTATGTTTGCAACTATATTGTTGACGTGTGCTCCTGCTGATCCTTTGAAACTTTGGAAAAGCATCAAAGAGCACTTGGTCGACGACTATGTTTGTGAAATTGAGGATGTTGTTGGTGGTGACATTAGCCAAGTTCTTATTGATAGAGCTCTCCGTGATGTGGAACAACATACAATTGTTCTACCTAACATTGACATGGAGGATTCGCCCCTATTTCATGAAGAAACATTTTTGGGTGAAAATATGGAGCAGGTTGAGCTAGACAAAAACCGTTTGAATGGCGATCAGTGAGGTATTTTTGATCACGTTGTTTATGGACATGTTGAGAGGCTCCCAAGATATGGTTCGTCTTAGAACTGCTGAGCTTGGTCTGTCCTCTTGTGAATCTAGCTTCTTGTCCTTTGCCTTCACTCACGGCGACCTTGGACCTCTCTCTACTTCCCTTGCTACCGACTGTAATAATAAATGGATCTTTAAGGCCATGGACAAAACTGTTAAAAATTCACAATTCTAGCTTGACTAGTTTTGGTCATATGACTTGTAAATAGTTAGATGGTCATAATGTGGCTTGTCACACGTGCCAAATAGCATAGGATTCCATTCATAATGATGTTCTCAAGTAGACCTAAGTGTTAGAACCTTTGGAATGAGTCCAAATTATGCTTGTATCTTATTTTTGGTAATTTTTGCATTGTTGAGGGATCTCAAAGATTCCAACCCTAACTTGGTAGGGATGAAAAATCCACCAAAATTAGCATTAGGGATAGGTTTAGGGCTACTCATACCTGCCCAAAACCGTGATAGATCATGTATATATAGGTGATGATATCTCACCAAAATCAATCGAGCAATTTCATGTTTTTTCTCTCATAATGGTGCAATTGCTCTCTATGTTCATAATTGTTTGAGTACTTGTGATTACTAATGATTATAGGATTGAATGTAGGTCTGGTGTACAGTACTCAGACTGTGGGAGGCCGTACTTTCACACGTGTGAAGCCTTCTTCAAGGATTTGGGCCATTTAGTGAGGTTCAAGCATAGATTTTTGATGGATTTTGATGGTTCAACTTGTGCTAATCTTATGAAATCATAATCTATTGTTTCCCTCATCATTTCAAGTGTTTTAGGATCCTTATTTGCTGTAATTTTTACATGGTATCAGACCCTAAAGGCTGAAATGAGCTAAATCCTTGGTTTTCATTCAATTTGATCACAATTTTTGATCTAAATCTTGTGTAGATTGGATCTTAGCATCTAGTATTGATTCTAGAACTCAAAGTGAGTCAACTACATTGGAGATTGGTGTTCTGTGACTTAATTTGCAGGTGTTTAGGTGTCTAAAACCAGAGGCAAAGTTGAATTCAATTCACATTAACAAGATAGCAAGTTTTGCTTGCTCCAAGCATTGATTTCTAAGCAAGTTTTGGAGGTGATTTCATAGAGGAGGCTTTCTAGCATTCAAGGAGAGGGAAGATCAGAGTTTTGGGGACTCTTCAAGGCTGTTCTAAGGTGTAGTAGACACCTCCTAAAGTGATTTAGGTTCAGTCCAACCATTGCTTGACTTATGCACCAAATTAGATCAATTTTTCATCAATTTTGATCATTTTTTGCTTGTGATTGGATAGTAGATTGTGTTGCATCCTCATTAAGTTCCATTTAGATCTTTTACAAGTGATTTTGGAAGTATATTAGGTTTCTGAAATTCACTCTTGATCAGATCATTTGGAAGCTTTAATGTTCTTTATAGAAAGAGGGGCAATTCTACTAGTATTGTCTACTTCAATCAAGCAAGTGCATTGTTTCTAGTATTCTATGATTTGATTTTGTTAGAGATCATTCTTAGATCTTTATAGGAAGTCTATTACTGATCTTTTCAGGTCTCTAAGAAGTGGGATAAGGTAGACCTTCAATCAAATCAATAGAAGTAACCTTCACTTGTGTCAAGTCCTTGATTAGGAGACTAGATGGCATCTATAAATGCATATCTTTTGGATACTAATGAAAGGCTCAACAAAACTAACTATTCCATATGGAAAGTTAGAATGGAATCTATCATGATCATGCAAGATCTGATGGAAATTGTAAATGGTAAGGAGGGTGAACCTATTCATCCTCAAGAAAAAGCCAAATACATCAAGAGGTGCAATGTTGCACTACATTGCATAAAAATGAATGTTGCAAATGAACTCTTAAGAGAGGTAGGAGATTGCACTTCAGCTCAAAATGCTTGGGAGACTTTGCAAAAGGTCTATGAATCCAAGAACCAAACTAGAATGTCAGCTTTGAAGAATCAAATCTATAGAAGCTATCAAAAGAAAGGAGAGAGTGCACATACTTTTGTCCTAAGAGTAAAGGAATTGAACAAAGAGCTAGCCTTTATAGGTGACCCTATCAAGGATGAAGAGCTTGTTCAACTCATATTGAATGGACTAAGCTTTGAATTTGACAATTTGGTTCAGGGATATGCAATTATGGGTAAGCTACCCATACTTGAAGAACTCCAAGGCACACTCATGGCCGAGGAATCAAGAAGGAGCCAAATGCAAGAGAGGATGGATAGGCTTTCCATCCAAGGTGGAGATGACCAAGCTCTCTTCACCAAAGGCAAAGGCAAGTCCAAAGGCAAAGGATCAACATTCAAGAAGTCTACAAAGCTTGAGGATCAAGAAGGACCCCCAAAGGCATCTCCATCAACCACCAAAGTCAAGAAGGACAAATCAAAGGTGAAGTGCTACTATTGTAGCAAGATGGGGCATTATGCCTCGGAATTCTTCAAGAGGAAGCAAGATCAAAGCCAAGCCAACATGAGCAAAGAGGAGGAGGAGGAGAGTTCACATGAGGACTCTCTCATGATGTCCATATTTTCTTCAACAAGCTTCAAAGGAGAAGATCCTTGGTGGATTGACTCGGGTGCTAGTTCACACATGACTAGTAAAAGGGAGTTTTTCTCTTCTCTCTTATCTTATGATGGACCTATAAAGTCTATCTATACAGCAAATGATGAAGCTTGTAAGATTGAAGGAGTTGGTAGCATTCCCCTTTGCTTAGGATCTTCCAAAAAGATCAACATAGAAGGTGTTTTGTACATTCCTACAATAACAAAGAATCTACTAAGTGTTGGCCAAATGGTAGACAATGGTTTCAATGTTGATTTTGCTTCAAATGAATGTTTCATCAAGAAGAAGGGTAAGATAGTGGCTAAGGGCACTAGACTTGGCAAACTTTATAAGCTGGATGCATTTGTGGATACTAATGTTGTCATGTTGGCCGAGAAGAGCAAGATATCTACCTTTACTTTATGGCACAAAAGACTTGGACATGTCAACTCGGGTTCCATGGAGGCTATGATCAAGGAGGAGTATGCTTTAGGCCTACCAAGGTCTATTGGGAAGGAAGACAAGGTTTGTGAAGCTTGTGCCTTATCCAAGGCACATAAGAACGTGTTTTCTAACTCCATCACAAAGTCATCTCATCCTCTTGAACTCATACACTTGGATGTGCACATTGCTAGCACCAAATCTAATGGAGGTTCATCCATGTTTTTAACCTTCATTGATGACTACTCAAGATATTGTTGGGTGTTCTTACTTTCCTTCAAGTCTCAAGTATTTGATACTTTTGTAAAGTTCAAGTTGTTTGTGGAAAAGCATCATAATCATAACATCAAGATTCTTAGAAGTGACAATGGTGGAGAATTCATCTCCAATGAGTTCAAGGCCTTTTGTGAGGAGGAAGGGATCAAGAAAGAGACTTCTTGTCCTTACACTCCTCAACAAAATGGAGTTGCTGAAAGAAGGAATAGAACATTATGTGAATGTTCTAAGGCTTTAAGATTAGATTCTTGTTTGCCCAAATCCTTTTGGGGTGAGTCTCTTGTATGTGCAAACTACTTGATGAATAGGGTGTCTTGCAAAGCAATTGAAGACAAAACTCCTTATGAGATGTTGTATGGAAAGAAACCCAATCTTAATCACTTGAAAGTTTTTGGGTGTATATGTTATGTGCATGTGCCATTGGAAACAAGAACCAAGGAGGATCCATCTTCCACAAGAGGGATCATGCTTGGATATGCAAGCTCAAGCAAGGGCTACAAAGTCTATCTCCCGTCCTTGAACAAATTTGTTGTTTCAAGGGATGTCATCTTTGATGAACATCATATGCATATGCTTGAAGAAGGCTCAAGTGCTCCAACAATCAAGAAGAAGATGGCCGAGGAGCAAGATCTTGGTTTTGAGGAGGAGCTCATGGAGGAGCAAGCACCAAACCCACCTATCACACCAAGGAGATCTTCAAGGGCAAAAGTGGAGCCATCAAGGCTCACATATCAAGGCAAAGGACAGCAAGTTGAGGGTATATCATCCACTTCTTATGCTTTATCTAGTTTTGAAGAACCGTCTAATGTTGAAGATGCATTGAACTCCAAAGAATGGTATAAAACTATGTTGGATGAGTATGATGCCTTGATTGAGAATGAAACTTGGTTGCTTGTTGAGAGACCTCAAAGGAATGTAATAGGATGCAAGTGGGTCTTCAAGCTTAAGTTGAATGCAGCTGGGAGTGTTAACAAACATAAAGCAAGATTAGTTGCAAAAGGTTATGCTCAAGAGAGAGGGATAGACTATGAGGAAACTTTTGCACCCGTGGCCAAGATGGTCACAATAAGACTAATCATTGCACTTGCATCACATTTTGGATGGATTCTATGTCAAATAGATGTCTCTAATGCTTTCTTGAATGGTTTTTTGGAAGAGGATATCTATATGGAGCAGCCACAAGGGTTCATCAAGCATGGAATGGAGAACAAAGTATGCCATCTCCAAAGAAGCATCTATGGCTTGAAGCAAGCCTCGAGATCTTGGAATTCAAGACTACATTGCTATCTTATTTCACTTTCTTTTGTTCAAAGTGAATATGATCCCACTCTTTACATTAAGTTTGATGATGTTGGTATTGTACTTTTACTCATTTATGTAGATGACATCATCATTAGTGGAAATAGTGTTGATGGTATTGAAAAAATCAAGATAGATCTATCCTTAGAGTTCAAGATGGTAGATCTAGGGTGTCTTCACTTCATCTTAGGCATAGAAGTACTTAGAGGGTCTGATTTTATCTTTATAAGTCAAGTAAACTATGCTCAAAGTCTTTTGAAGAAGTTTAAGATGGAAGTATGCAAAAGTGTTGACACACCAATGGAGCAAGATGTAAAAGTGCCAAATGAAGATGATGAAAGATCCTTCATGGACATCACTTTGTTTAGGCAACTTATAGGTTCCTTAATGTGGATCACTATAACTAGACCAGATCTTAGCTTTAGTGTATGTAGGTTGAGCCAATCCATGCAAAAGCCATTGAATATCCATTGGAAAAAGGCTAAGAGGATTCTAAGATACATCTCGGGTACATTGGATTTTGGGATTCTATATAGAGGAGATGTGATTAACCTTCATGCATTTGGTGATTCAGATTTTGCAGGGGACAAGAGGGATAGGAAATCAACAAGTGCCTATTCAACTTTCATAGGAGAAGGTGTGGTTTCATGGCTTTCAAAAAAGCAAGAAACTATATCTCTATCTTCAACCGAGGCCGAGTACAAAGCTTTGACAACCACTACAAAGGAGGTACTTTGGATCAAGAGATTATTGGTGGAACTAAAGATCATGGATTCAGAGGAGGCACCAATCATCTACAATGACAATATATCAGCCCAACACCTTGCATCTAACCCAATCTTCCATGCAAGATCTAAGCACATTGAGATATGCCATCACTTTGTGAGAGAAATGGTGCAAGCCAAGGATATTGCTTTGGAGCATGTTCCAAGCAATGAATGTGTAGCTGATCTACTTACTAAAACACTTCAAAAGACACCTTTTATGAAGTTCAGATCATCACTTGGAGTGATTAGTAAAGCAATGATTGAACCAAGCTAGATAGTGAGGAGGAGTGTTAAAAATTCACAATTCTAGCTTGACTAGTTTTGGTCATATGACTTGTAAATAGTTAGATGGTCATGATGTGGCTTGTCACACGTGCCAAATAGCATAGGATTCCATTCATAAGGATGTTCTCAAGTAGACCTAAGTGTTAGAACCTTTGGAATGAGTCCAAATTATGCTTAGATACAAGGGAGAAAAAATAGGAGCTATTTTTGGTAATTTTTGCATTGTTGAGGGATCTCAAAGATTCCAACCCTAACTTGGTAGGGATGAAAGATCCACCAAAATTTAGCATTAGGGATAGGTTTAGGGCTACTCATACCTGCCCAAAACCGTGATGGATCATGTATATATAGGTGATGATATCTCACCAAAATCAATCAAGCAATTTCATGTTTTCTCTCTCATAATGGTGCAATTGCTCTCTATGTTCATAATTGTTTGAGTACTTGTGATTACTAATGATTATAGGATTGAATGTAGGTCTGGTGTACAGTACTCAGACTGTGGGAGGCCGTACTTTCACACGTGTGAAGCCTTCTTCAAGGATTTGGGCCATTTAGTGAGGTTCAAGCATAGATTTTTGATGGATTTTGATGGTTCAACTTGTGCTAATCTTATGAAATCATAATCTATTGTTTCCCTCATCATTTCAAGTGTTTTAAGATCCTCATTTGCTGTAATTTTTACAAAAACATGTGAGATCTCCTATTCTTTTGTTTACATTGCATCCAAAGAGCCCCTTTTTACCTTCTCATGGTTCAACTCCAAATGGAACCTTTCTGATCCCCCTCGTATGTGGAAGGCCAGATTTTGTCGTACACACAAAATCAAGCCGGCCAAATACAAAATCTTTTCTCTCAAAATTCTTCAGCTTTCTCTTCCTGTACGTGCTTATAATAGGGGTAACGTGTCGAATGTTTGTTCCAAGTGCAAAACACTAGACGAGGATGTAACACATTTATTTGTTTTTTCAATGTTATGCCTCTCTTTGGAAATCAATGGCTAACCTTTTCATTGCGCGCTTTCATGTCAGTTCAGAAGGTTTAGCCACTATGACATTCTGTTGAATGATATTAATTTTTAGAATGCAGCTATTAATGGTTACTGGCAATGTATTATAATTATTACTCTTTGGAATATCTAGTTAGATAGAAATAGCAAATTCGGGAATGGTGATTATCTCATCTCCCCCTTGCTTCTTTTTAAGGAGAGAAACTCTCTCATTTGTAAGCTTTTGATCTTTTCACTATACTTTGTAAAAAGTCTTTAATCTACGATTAACTTCTTCGAGCAAAAAATATTGAAATGAAAAATCATGAAACATTAACTACAACCTATTGCTTCATTTATATTGAAAACACGTAATAGTAGAATAGGATCTTCAAACGAGGGTGTGCATTACCATGAGTAGTCTTTTTTTTTATGACTAGAGATTTCAAAGTATTCGTATGACCACAATATCTTGCTAATCACAGAAAGTTCCAATCTGAAGTTGCTTTAAAATGTACACAACCATTCAAAGTTTCTGAGGTCAAGCTCTAATAGCTATTTTGTGTAAGACTAGATTTAAAAGTTGTTTTCTAAATTGTCATTGGGTAATTTATTGATTCTATTCATCAATCCCATGAAAAATATAGCAAACACTCTTTTATTGTTGACTTTTCTTCACCATAACTATGGTCCAATAAATGCACATGGCTTTGACACACTAAAGTGTTCCTATTACAACTCTATTGTTGAAAAAGAACCTTGATGTGCACCAAGAAATTTAAACATGCTTTTATTGAAAATATCATTCTCAATAATTGTGAGATTTTATAGAATGTTGAAATCAACATAAAAATTGTAGTTTTAGATTTTGTGAGTTTCAAATACATATGTATCTCGGGCAAAATTATTTGTAATTTTTTAAGTTTTGATTATTTTAATTCAAGGCCAAATCAATTAAATTCTAGTAATGCATGGTTTGAATCTGCCCATGTTTGGCACATGTATTGGTATAGGCATTTGTTACACGCACGCACGTGCGTGTGTGCATTTTTATTGAATAGTCATTTCGCCTAGTAGTCCTCCCACACGTGGGCATGGAATTGAACCTAAGCGGGCAAGCCTAACAAATACTTACATTGTGAAGTTTTTATAATAATGCAAGAGAAATAAGTGGAGAGATGTCAGATTAGCTTTTTTCTTTTTTTACCTTTGTTTGAAAATTGAGGGATACCTCACATTTTTGTAGATACGACTACTTTAATATGTGTTTTGCTACAATTATTTGGTATTTATAGTGGGTACAACTAGCTAAGATACTTGCATGTTTTGAACTCAATACTAAGGACATTGTCTAGAACTTTATGGATAGCCTGGGATCTAAAAAACTTTGTCAAAAACACGTACTACTTTTGTTATTTGGTATCTTTGTTGTAGATGCATGTTACGACATATTTTCATGAGTATTTTATGGGGTTTTGTTGCACCTAATTGTTACCAGTGGTTTGTATGGCTCGCTTGGCATCGTGTAGTTTCTACTAAGCATTTATCATTCACATGTTTGGCAATTCCATGTGTTCGTTGCCAGTTGCTACGATTGTTCATTGGCATTCTTGGTTTGCATACTAGTTGCCTTGTGGTATGTAGCCTTGGTCAATATGGTTATCTTGGCCACTATCAATTTGAGCTTTTGTTTGTGGTCCTCCCCACCTACACAATTGTATTGGCACATCTTTGCTATAGGGAATAATAGAGCACGCTGCCTTTCTTTCTATGATAAATAGCACTCTTGGTTGTTTTTTTTGGTTTGAGTATTTGATTTTTTTCATAATGCTCTATGTGGCCTTTCTTGATTGTGCAATTTGTGGTATTGGACGTTACCATACCTTACTTCCACTAGGTAGTTAAAAGCTATCCTAGATGGTTATCGGTACTTTTCTTCTTCCAAATGGCATTGTCGGTTCCCACGTCTACCTAGTGATATATTTCTCTAGCACACGTTGATTGATATATTCCCTATGGTTCCTCATGATAAGCTCAATATTCATGCCATGTGGAATACCTATGTCATATAAGGCCAATGGCTTTATTACTTCCATTATAACAATGGTATTAGTGGAATATCAATCTACCATGCATGCATCTATTGGTATGTGGCAACTTTTTATGACATCCTCTAGCTTGGTCCTTCTATCAAACCTTTTCTTTTAGTGGCCATATCAATCCTTTGTATATGAAATACGAGTTTCTTAAAATTGATGCCTTTTTTTCGATATTCTTGGTCTCTATGAAGGACATCCTACATGTTTATTTGCAACAACATGGTTCTCTTCCACCGTGGCATAGATATTGATACTTGTTATTGGTTTACTTGGGTGGTATGGACATTTGCAATATCATCTCAGACTTCTACTTCACAATAACTTTCATCTTAAGAATAGATTTCATAATATCTATTGTCACCAAGTCGGATGGAAGCATAGTTGAAGCCAAAAGAAGACTCATAAACTGAAGAGTTTTCAAGGTCCCTTCCTATATAAAATGAATGATAATTTACTTAAAAGTAGACGACAAGTATGAAGGCAAAAATGTGCTAGAAACTAGCAATTCGAAAGTTCCAACACTCTCCACTTTAAAACTTCATTTTGATACATTCGTTCTTCAGCAATTTGATGTGTATAGATCCAAAGTTCAGTCATGTAGAAACTTAAACCATTATAGAGAAGCCAAAAACAAGGAATTTTGAGCGTTAAAAAGGGGACACAAACAGTGTGCAATGCAGATCCCATCCCCTCAATGACTAAAAGGTGCTCTAGCACCAACTTACGAGCAAAAAATCACATACAACACACATAATAGAGAGGAGAACGCAAACACAACACTGAAGCACTGGAAACATTCATAGTAACTGGAATCACGATTTCCACAAAAATCTGGTGCTTCTATATTGAATAAGCTGACCCAACCAAGCTCATTGATGCTAAATTGTCCAACGTGCAAGAGAAAAATTGATAGCTAAAGTATTCTAAACTAAGACTAGATCAACTAAGCTGGAATGATGCTATGCCTATTTAATTTACATTGTCTGCAATGCTGTGGCTGCAAGTTAGGGTTGAAAACTTAGTAACAACTAGATAAAATATATGATGCTAACAAAGGAAGAGTCCCAGGGGCACAAACACATGGCCTAACACCCAATAATAACACAAGATCAAGAGGCTAAATACTATGCTTGTAACTTAACCTATACACAAGAATTACAACATTCATGTGAATAATAGAGTCAAGAAAATAAAATGAATGTACCTACAAGTTGATCAGATAACATCATGTTCCTTCCCATACATGTACAGAGCTATTGACAGTACTGGAATGATTCTGGTTAGAAGAAACCAAAATCAATACAGATGTATTGACTAAGGACATTAGTCCAGTACTCCTGAGAAATCTAGATATCAAAGTATTTGGTGATTTACGGGTGACAATTGCCACATCCAACAAGAAAATCCGGCAAAACTGACATTGAGTAGGTGGAGTACTGCAATAAGAGCTGAAAACCTAAAAAACCTTTGAATTTCCAAGACTTGAAAAACCTTAGATCTTGAAATGACAATTACGACATTATCCTACAGGACTTTGAAGATTTGCCTCTGGAGCACTTGAGAAAGAAACAATCAGGATCTGTCATTTACCATCAATAACTGCAACAAGGCTCCAGCTTTGCTCCTGGCCCTAGATGAGCCACTTGATAATACTCCACATAACGCAGATATGCAAAAGTTGCACTGCAAAACCTCTTGCACAACATCATCCCCACCAGTCTGACACATGGCAAGCAGTGTGGATGTTGCGTTTTCTCTGCATCTAGGATATTCCTGAGGTTCCAAGAGCTCAACCAGAAGAGAAACGGCACAGGCTTTCATTAAAGCATCTACGCCTTCAGCAGAGCCAGCAAGAAGTCCAAGCAATGCAAGAGCATCCTCAGCAATACTGTCCCTTTTTCTCTCTTGTGATTTATCTTGTATGTAATCAGTTGTGAGGTTGACTGGAGTTGAACTGGAAACATCACGCAGAGGAGAGGAATTATTCACCATCGCACCGATCATTGAAGTACACCTTTTTCCCTCTTTTGAATCGGTTAATCTTTCCCTGTTTCTGATGAAGGACATCAGCAGCGGCACCACTCCGGCTTTTACAACCCTAGCCTTGTTCACTTGGCATAGACACAAATGAAAAAGTGCTTTTATTGCGTCTTTTCGTGATCTTGCCACATCGCTGTCCAGAAGATCGAGCAAGGCAAGTATCACATCCGTCTTACTCCCCACATACTCTCTAACTTCCTCAAGTATCAGCAGGCTAAACAAAGTGGCAGCGGCGTTTTGCCTCGTTTCTGCACTTTTGCCTAACTTCACTGCCTCTACGATCCCATCCAGGCACCTGCTATTTGCTATTATCTCTCGCTTGCAATCATGGATAATGGACAGATTCAACAAACAGGTGACCGCGTTCTCTTGCACGACGCTATCGGAAGATGTGAGGTAGTCGGCCACAAGAGGAATTGCTCCGGCGTCAGCTATGCAAGCCCTATTCTCGTTGTCCCGCTTAGCTCGAAGCCTTAGCTCGCATATAGCTTCCTTTTGTGCATCTAGAGACTCCGCAAGCAATTGATCTACAAGTTCTGGAGCTGTCATCTCTTGTACATCCATCTAAGCATCCAAGATATGGTTAACATTTATAACTGAAGCCTTGTTTGGTTTTTCTCGAATGACCTGAAGTTTTGTTCTATTTTCTCCTGAATGACTGAAATCCTATTTTTTCTTCTCTTACTAAAGTCTCGTTAGTCTTCTACATGCAACTGTTGCGGGAAAAGAAGTAGCATCACCCAGAATGTGGAGCTCAAACCTCAA
>MU835262.1:0-40558 GCA_029204225.1 Diphasiastrum complanatum | reverse complement strand
ACAGAAGCAGAATACATTGTTGCTTCTCAATCTATCGAGGAAGCATTTTGGTTGAGAAATTTACTGTCAGATGTTAATCTGAATCAGTATAGCCCTACAATTTTATTTTGTGATAATCAGAGTGCTATTGCCATTTTCGCCAACCCTAGATTTCACTCTAGGAGTAAGCACATTAAAATCAGATATCACTACATCAGGGCAAGGTTCTCAACAAGGAAGTAAGCTCAATGTACTACAGAACGCAGGAAATGGTTGCAGACAAATTCACGAAAGCACTTTGTGTTAATGCACACAACAAATTTTGTGCATTGTTTAGTCTAAAGATCAAGGCATTCACGGATCCATATTAAGGGGGGGTATTGGATCTATTTCCTCTTAATCTGCCTCCATTCATGCTGCATATTTACTTGCGTTGTCGCACAGTCTGCATATTAACATGCAAATTCTCACAGGCAAAGAAAAGACGAAAGAATCGCGACACTGCTTTTTTTACACGTTTTTGAGTGAAAACCAACGTTCACCTCAGCAAAGGCTGACGTTGCATCCTTTTCACGCTCACCCCATGCAACTGCGCTAACAAACTGGACAACAACTGCAGCCACCCACGATCTCCTACAAACAGCACATCCACCTTGTACTTTCTTCATCTCTACACACCTGTAACATTATGTGTATATACTAAATACCATTTGAGCATTTAGTTGGACGATTGAAGATGTGAAGAGAAAAATGTATGCAAATTAGCATCAGATTCTTATCAGAGATATAGACTAAGTAGATGCCCTGTGCATTGATTCTTTATTGTCAATATTAAGGCTTCATTCCTTTTACAGATTGAAATAAGCTTCGTGAAGCATGCAGTTTTCGTCCGCTATTGTCTTGTGCTCTACTGCATTATTGACGTGTATACTTGATATACTTAATCTGATAACAGTTCTTTGTTATACGTTCAGATATGTGTTGATATTGCTATGCTTATCATTCATTCTGTCTGACTTTTCTAGCTGCTCATTTTGGTAATAGACGACTAGCATTTAGTCTTGTCTTTCGCGAATCATTCGCGACTAATTATCAGTTGAGCCAAGCCTAGCTCTTCGAGAATCATTCGTGACACATAATTTGTCTTGTTGTTCACGACAAATTATCCTTCTGGTGTTTCATTTATTAATGTTTGGTTGCGTAATCAAGAATGACCATGATTTCCATCACTAACGCTTTGTTCGTTTTGATAGGCGTAGTCATGCTCACGGAGAGAGTCGTATAGCTCATTCTGCTGCGCATGAACACTTTCCATTTGTGTTTCATTTCTCATTCATGTTTCGTTTCTCGTTCGTGTTTCCTTTCTCATTCGTGTGCGTCTTACCTTTTGAGCTGATTTTCGTTTCATACTCATGACACTCTCTTTTCTCTCTCTCTCTCTCTCTCTCTCTCTCTCTCTCTCTCTCTCTCTCTCTCTCTCTCTCTCTCTCTCTCTCTCTCTCTCTCTCTCCAACATTGACTTCATATCCAATGTAAGTTTACAAGGAAAACATGCTTTGCTATACTTTAAGGCATCACACTCAACTAGTATTGCCTTAATCCACCTTTGAGATACAAAAGTCTCTTCAAAGCAAAATAGTTCTTCATAAGTTGACATGAGAGCATAAATGAAACTATTTTTATTTTGTGATTGCTCCTCCTTATTCTTGATTAATTTCTCTTGGATCATAACAATAAGTTTGAACTTATCTAAAGTTCCAAGCAAAATACTTTTCAAGGACATGAAATAAATCCAAGTTACTTTCATGAAAGTGACATCTATCTTTGCATCTTCAACCAAACAATGCACTTCTCGATAGTTTTTTTCAAAAAGTTTGAATTGTGTTGTGATGGACTCTTGAAGACAAATCTTGCAGTCCTTGTGGGACTCCAAGCCTCATTCACCTTTCCATAAAGGAAACACCTTTCTTTGGATTTGTCCTTCTTGTATTTGCATTTCGAATTTGAAGCTCCATTCTTCACCTCGCCCCCCTTGCTTTGGTTCTCCTTGGATGGATTGGTCTTCTTTTTGTAGCATATTGAGGAAAAATATCCTCCCTTGCCACAAAGGTTGCACTTAGGATCCTTACTTTCCTTCAATAGGATGCCACCTATTGATGTCACGATAAGACAAAAACCTTGTGATATGATTCTACAAATATAATTTGTGACTCTCAAGAGACTAGATTTGAACATATTCAATAATCTAGAAGGATTTACAAAACATCTAGCTCACAAATCTAAGAACCAATCTTCACACTAATGATTAGTCACTTGGAAACTTTGCTTTGATCACTAAGACAAAAGCACACAATCTTTGAATCAAATCACAAAAGAAATCAGATCCAAAGACTCCTATTGGACTCAACAAATTCCAATGACTCTTTCTTTTGAGAGTTGGATATGAAAAGATTTGACACCTACATTTTCCTTTTCACTTGACCAGTTCTCTCAACACTTGAGATTCTTGAACAAAAGATGGGTTTTGTTTCAAACACATAAAATTAAGATCCAATCACCCTTTTGGAATCCCTCTTCCCCAAAATAATCTCACTCTTGAGATTTGGAATGGATTTGAAATAGTTTGATAACAACCTATGTCAAGATTTTTTCATCAAACTTTAAAAATTAGACACATAGAGATTCACAAAGATCCCAACCATGCATGAACACTCAAATATGGACTCCTCCTTGTTCTATACATCCAATGGGATGACAACTTGACCTTCACACTCTCACAAAGAAAGTTGAATAGAACTAATTTGAGTTTCATACATACTATGTCAATTTTTGCTCAATAAAATGAATTCATTCACCCCTATTGGATTCTACCAATAACTCTACCTCTTAAGAGTTGGAATGAAATTCAAAATCAAAATTTGTGATTCTTCTCACTAAGATATTGTGCTTCAAAGAGCTAATTCCACTTAGAAAGATTTGATTACCTAGGAGAAGACAAACTCTCCACCAATACCAACACAAAATGAGCTTCTAGATCTTGCCCTCTACAAAGGAAGGAACTCTTAGAAAATTGGATCTCTCTCTACACATTTGCCATACAGACCTCAATGACTCTTTTCAAGCCTAAAAATCACTCAAACAAATTGAGTAGGGTTGAACAATGTGACTTGGATCTCAATCTCTTTTCTAGAACTCTCAATTGAAGCCAATCTATGTCAAATTCTACAAAAGATTTACATAGATGCTATATATGCACTAGAAACTCTCAAAGGTTTCACTTGGAGGATAGATCCAAGGATGTTTTCTAGCAAATTGATGCTTCTAAACTTGACCCTATCACTCTTGAACAAATCTAGAGTGATCGTACAAATCTAGAGTGATGGTACAATGGATTTCAACCTCTCACTTTGCATATCATTCCTTAATCTATGATTTTTGGCAATATCTCTCTCAACTTTGACATGTACTCAAAAAATCAGAGAAAAAAAAATTTAATTCACCTTAATCAAGCTTCAATTTTAATTTTTTAGATGATCTAATCCAAGAACAAATCAAAGGAATAGAATCTCTATAGAAAAGCTTGAATTTGCACTAAAAATCTCTAAATTTGGGTATATGAGTCAGATTATGCATCAAT
The DNA here is from genome assembly GCA_029204225.1 of Diphasiastrum complanatum. NCBI lineage: Eukaryota > Viridiplantae > Streptophyta > Lycopodiopsida > Lycopodiales > Lycopodiaceae > Diphasiastrum > Diphasiastrum complanatum. Next base: position 36,942 of record MU835262.1, on the reverse strand, counting down.
TTGAATTTTATCAACAAAAATTGGTTCCGTATGGCCCCACACGTGTGGAAGGTAGACCAATAGCCTACAACGAGTTTCGGTACAAAAAAATTGAATCTAGCTATCAATTCAAACTCTCTACCTCAAAATTAGCTAGTTTCCATGAACTTGCTAATTTGGGAGATTTAGCATGAAACTAAAGCATAAGGCTCCAAAACTGGTACTGTACATTCTAGCACGTGTGAAAAGTACCCCTGCAGTCCACAACAAGTTTTTGTCCATAAATTTTGAGTATACCTATCCTATCAAAATTAGCTAGTTACTAAAAACTTGCCAATTTGGGCTTTGTTTTGGATGAATCCCATCAAATCTTCATAAATCCTCTTGTACTTGGCTCTGATACCATGTGGAAAATATGCAAAATTGGACCAAGAATGGATCCTAAAATGATCCACGAGAGTGATTGGATGTTAGATACAATTGATCTACTAATCTACACAAGATTTAGATCAATCAAGATCAAATTTAGATGAGAAAATCTAAAAAGAACAATCATAAATTAATAGGAATTGTACTTGATGGTTTCACACGTGTGAAAACCTGTCATAGTACGGAATCCATCCTAAAATCAAAGTACAATATGATAGAAACTCAAAACTATCAAGAAAAATCAAGACAAATGATGAAATTGACAAGAATTGCCTCCAATACCCAGATTGGTGTTGCTTCTCTGATTATGGCCAAATGTGGCTCTATATATACAAAAAGTGGGAGGTTGTGGTGCTGATCATCCCTCTAATCTCACATGTATGATAAATCATCATGCAAAATTGACACTTGGACAAAACCTTCTATTTTGAGCACTTTTGGTCCATTTTCCTACTATATAGAGAACTAGGAAAAACTCTTCTAGAAGTGCAAATTTGACTTCTCAGCTTATTCCACACGTGTGATCAGACCTCTACACATGGGATTTGACACCTAATTTCATGATGTGGCTCATGCAATCTCTAGATTGATGCCATGTGGCATATGACTAAAAAACTTGATTTTGGTCTTTTTAGCCACTAGAACTTGATTTAAACTATATGTACAAGCTATATGATTATACTATATGAAAAGTACATTTATTTCACACGTGGGAACAGGCTCCACACATGTGTAATCATAATAGGTACAAGTCATTATGATATTTACAATGTTTGATCAAGTTTGCTTTTGCCAATTTTCACAAAACTCACATCAAAAAGTGATTTCATAAGAAATCAAATTAATTTTCACACTTTTTAGTTTACATCGAAAAAAAAAAAATTGTTTCAATATTTTATATTCGATGAATGGTCGATAGTTCAACTTGATGGTGTTACTCGGATCAAAGGTGACTCAATAGTTTGGTGGTGTTGAACACTGTCATCAAATCCTTTGTATTTATGTAGACTATTAGAAAACAAGTATATTTCTGCAAAGTATGTGACTATACAGATATTTATATACAACAAATGAATGGATCTAGATTAGCTATGAGTTAAGGGATAGAGAGGATAGAAATCCAACAATTCTTCTTTATCTGGACCCTTGGATACCTTGATCTTCAAACTCAAGATAGCACATAAATTCTTGTGTGCTTCATGATTTAACCCTTTTATAAAGATATCAACTGTCAGAAACTAGGTTTTACAAAACTTCAGACTCACCTCCTTGTTGAGTATTATGCTCCTGACATAATGGTACTTAATCTCGATGTGCTTGCTCCTAGAGTGATTCATCGATAATGTTATAGCACTCTGATTGTCTCACTGAATAATTATTGGAGCAGCTTGTCTGAGGCCAATGTCAAAAAATAGATTTTTCAACCAAATTGTCTCTTTTGTAGCTTGAGTGGCTATAATGTAGTTTGACTCTACTGAAGACATTGCAATGGAGGTATGCTTTCAACTGTTTCAAGATACTGGACCATTATCGAACAAGAAGACAAATCCAGAAGTTGATTTTCCAGTGTCAACATTGCTTGTCAATTTGCATCTGAGTATCTATGAAGCATACGGATATCTGATGGATCAGTCACTCCATAGCAGATGCATAGGTTGATAGTAGCTCGTACATATCTGATCACTCTTAGAAGAGTTTTCCAATGAATCATATCAAGGTTAGCCATGTAAAGAGCTGATGGTGTATGCAAGATTGGGGGCTTGGTGGAGATCATTGCATACATAAGGGATCTGATAATTGAATGATATGTATATCCCTTCATTTCACATTTCTCCTCATCGGTTTGAAGACATTGCTTTTTTGATAACTTTAAACTTAGATCCATGGGATTATGCACAAGCTTACAATTCATTATATTGAATTTTAATTGTAAATTGTGAAAGTACCTCTGTTGAATGATATAGAGAAGTCTTTTGTTTCTGACTCTATGGATTTGGATCTTGAGACAATAATGTGCTTATCCCAAATCTATCATCTCAAACTCTTGGGATAGCATCCTCTTGTTGTCCTTTGTCAATACGATATTATTGCCAAAAAGCAACATATCATCCATGTATAGAGTGATGATGACGAAATAGTGTCGGATAGTCTTGAAATTAACATTACAATCTATAGAGTTTGGTTCAAATCCATGATCGATCAGAAATGTGTTGATTCGATGGAACCATACTCTTGACGATTGCTTCAAACCATACAAGGCTTTATGGAGTTTGCATACTCGATCTTCTTGACCATTGAGGACATAGCCTTCTGGCTAGATCATGTCAGTGTCCTCTTTGATAAATCCATTGAGGAATGTTGTTTGTACATTCATCTGGTGTACCTCAAGGTCGGTTGCAACATCAAATGATAAAAACAGTCGAATAGGAGAATGCTTGACTACCGAGTTAACGATTTAGTCGACATTGGAAATTTGTGAAAAGCCCCTTGCCACGAGTCGAGACTTTCTTCTGTCGATACTACTATTTGTCTTAAAGATCCATTTGCAATCAATGACTTTTCTATCTGTAGGCAGTTTGGTGACAGTCCAAGTGTTGTTCTTCAGTAGTGAGTCATACTCCTTGTCCATAGCTTCTTTCCAGAGATCTGAATCGGCCTGTGACATTGCTTCTTCAATTGTGGTTGGCTCCTATATAGTATTCAAAGCCTTTATTTTTGTAATTCCATGGCTGCATTAGGTACTACTTGTAACTAATAATGCCATCCAATTTAAAACTGCTTTTCCTTACTAACAGCTCTATCACCCGCCACTACACTTCAACATCCATTTGATTCAAAACCTTCCTTCCTTATTGTCATCTCTACCATTCATGACTATACACTTCAAGGTTTGTATGTTTCCTTCTCAGTCACCAATTTTAGGCCACTTCTTTTCATCAGCCCAAGTACGACAAAAAGCTTAATAGACACCTCAAGATTGTTCACATATTTGCTTAAGGAATTATGTCACAAGTCACATGTCGTGTAAGAACCCAACCATTTTTAAATGAAACACAAAAGAAGTGTCCAATAAAAAAACCATGATTAGATATAGACATGGGTCGACTATTTTGAAGGTCACAGTTTACACATCTTTTGAAAGAGTTTGAAACAGCCACGATAATTGAAACAAAACGTTGCTACGGGATAAACGAAATTTCATGTGTCCATCTATTGAACTAACCACTAATGTTCAAATCCTAAAATACAATTATAAAATTCCTTAAAACCCATTTTATCTATCAATGCTCTCTCTCTCTCTCTCTCTCTCTCTCTCTCTCTCTCTCTTGTTTGCTTTATTGCCCTTGTTCAAATGCTCCATTTCAAACCAAATGTGGTGTCCCCATGTGGTGATCCCCATGTGTTCTAAAGAAATTAATCTTCATTGATATTTTTGTTACATAAGAGTAGCTCCAACCAGTACGCATTTGATTTTATTAGCGCGTGAATTTTGAACCTCGTTTGGGGTTTGATCTAAAAGCAGGGCCAACGGTTTGTGGTTCATTGAACCAGCAGGAGCAATGGCAAAAGTAGGACCCACCTTCAGAATCGATGGCAGATATGATCGATAGCGAACATGGAGTGCAGCAACAATGGCAGACAACAATATGAGAGTAGTCTGGAGAGATGGTGCACCAGAGCTTTGGACCCTGGAGTCTGGAGGAGCGATGGCCTGTGGTGACGGACAAGATGGAAGGGTGGGGGGGCCACCACTGCACCTCTATATGTGAAAGGGGCTGGATCCGGGGTGATCGTTGAATTTGCTTCCTTTTGCTTGCATCATCATTACTGGATTCTTCAGTGGCACATTCATCACAAATGCCCACTTCAGATCTGGAAAACATGACACTTGGTTGGTTCACAAAAGATCATGGCCTACGTAACCACATGATTTGTCATTTGCAAAGACATATCCACACAACCCTTGACAAGCATGAGGGTTTGGCAGAACAATAATTATCAACAATCAAAATCACCATCATGGAGTTGCTTTATTCACAACTTCTGGGCACTCCTAGAGATGGAGCAACTTCTGGGCACTCCTAGAGATGGAGCCAATGCTCAACCATTCCACACAGAATGACTATTTTCTTGGTGATTTCATGGCGCCATCACAAGGGAATGGATTTATTTCTTCATAAGCAAGGTGGGTCAAGAGGAAAAACAGGATTATACCATACAAACATGAAGATATTTGGACGAGCATATTGTTAGTTGTGGTAATCACGTGGGTGGAGGTGGGAAGGCCCTTTTTGAGGGCCGTCCTTGCTGGGAGGGCCCTTGCCCGAGGGCGGGAGCCCGCGGGCAGGCCCCGACCAGCAAGGAAGGCCCGAGGGCTTCGGGCCTTCCCCTACGTAATGCCATTGTGCAAAGTTTTTTTTTTTTTTTTGTTTTTTGGCCGTACGGTACGTTTGTACGTCCGTACGTGTGGACCAGTTTTTTTTTTTTTTTTGGTTTTTTGGCCGTTCTTTTTTTTTGCAAATTTTTTTACGTTTGTGGTGGAATGTGGATGTGGACAACCAATGACGGGCTGCCGCATAGCACATGCACATTCCATCGGAGAGAGGAGAGAGAGCATGCATTCCACCGGAGAGAGAACGTGCATTCCACCGGAGAGAGGAGAGAGAATGACAAATTCCTAGGAGAGAGAAAATTGGATGGACATTATGCTCCTGGAGGTGGTCCCAAAATACAAAGGACACCTGAGCACAAGGCATTATGCATCCCATATTTGCACCCATTATGGACTTCTCACAAATGAAGGACAAAGAGCCTCGCCCCCACTTTCCAAACCCTCAACCATGACTCTTATGGTGACAAGCAACCATCAATAACACTATGTCTTTTAGTACCATGACTAGCTCACCAAGTCCAAGGGCCCATAAATAGCCACGCAATAAAGTCATGGCTTTTGACCCTTAATTCTTTTTCAACTAGTATCCTAAGCCCATCAATTTGATGATGAATTTGCATTTTACTTTTGATTTGTGATATGTGATTGAAACAATTTTGAATGTCAATAGTTTATTATTTTGTTGTTTATTTTGGTAGAGATTTATGTATGCAATATCTCTATTTTGTAACGCAAAAAGTGTGATAAAGAGAGAAATGAAATAAATGTTTATAATGATGTGAGTGCTTTTACAAGTATTTTGTGTGATATAGATGTTTTGTCTTTTTTTTTGAAGTCGTGGTTATTTATATTTATGTCATGATATTACTTGTTTCGGATGATTTGAAAGCTTTACAAAGCAATGTAGCAATATTGGTTGATGCAATCACGATGTTTTGAGCATTGGATTTATGGAGATAGACTTTTTGGCAATAAATATTAGTTTTTATTCAAATAATTAATAAAAATTGAAGTATAAACTTAATTTAACAAAATTCCATTTGTAATAATTCGATAACAATTCTTTCATAATTAGTAATACATACATAATAACTATTTATAACAACTACATAGATTTTTTTGTTTTATGAAAGTGTGATGTAAAAATTTTCTAGTCTATTTGCACTATTTTTATAGCTCAAAAATTAGTAAATATAATAGAATAAATAGCATAAATATCAGCATTTATTTTTTTGTTATTCTTCGTCAATCAATATAAAAGAAATATGTTTTTGAATCAACAGCTCCGCTTTGGAAAATAGTGATATTGCACTATAGTTGGCAACAAGTAGGAGTCCACAAGGCCCTATTAGAAGTCTGCAATGCAGGGATAGAGAATGTCATTTGGTAAGTGATTGTAATCAAACATGTACATTTACAAGTCTTTTTTAAATTTTAAACATTTTTTGTTATTTAATTTTCTGACTATTTGCTGTCAATGTTTGTAGGTACAAGCCAAATGTGCGCAATTCTGGTGGTGCACGTCTCTGTAATGAGATCGAATATCTCATTATCGGTTACTTCTCTACCAATGGAAAGAGATCCATGTTGCATTACAACATTGTAGGAAACACATATTTTGGAAATCATTTTGATTTTCTTGTAGTGACAAAAAAACTAAAAAAATCCGATGATTGGTTCTGTGGGTTGTCCATATCAAAAGCCACAACAACTTGTAAATAAATTAATTGAAATGTTTTCTCATCCTGTAGATTGGATTTTAGATTTATTTAGTGGTAGTGGCACTACTAGTGTATGTGCTATCCAAAAGGGCAGACATGTTGCATTTGTAGAATTAGATGAGAGTTTAGCAAGTTTTGTTAAGATGAGGTTAGCTAGTATATCAGTTTTGCCTGATGAGTTTCAAGAGGTGGGTAAGTTGGGCCCCTCTTGTGAATGTACAATAATCTAGAACCCTAAATGGATCTACACAAGATCCACAAGAGTGATTGGGTGTTTGCTAATCAATCTATTGCTGAAACTAAACACACAAATTAATCTAGAATAGCAAATTGACACTTAACAATCAAGAATAATCATAAAGCATTGATCAAATGATAAAATCCGAGTTCACACATGTGAACCACAGGCTATAGTATGGCCTGCAAATAGAGAACGAGGGCAACATCACTTTGGTTGCATTTAGATCAAAACACTCAATACAAATGTGTAGTAGCTCGAGATTTGCCAATGAGCTCCAAAAATTTTCTAAGTGTTCACTATGGAGAGTCGCTTACATACAAAAGCCTCTTCCTATGTAAAGTTAGGTGAATATACAACATGTGATAAGGAAGTACTTGGCTTTCTTGTCCAAATTTGCCAACCTAGCCTCATGTTAGCCGATATTCCGCATGGAAAATCGGACTAATATTGAAGTTTAAGTTCGCAATAATTGAAAAAAATCGGCATATAAAACCCGGTTATTAGAAAAAAAATCGACACAAATTTGCCTTAGAATTGGGTCCCAGCCCACTCTAAAGTGGCTAGACACAGTTTAAAAGTAAGAAACTGACTTTCGAAAAAATCGTCAAAAATATTTTGTGGTCATGCTTTGTAAGACCGAGCCAAAAGTGCCGGTCCACCTAGAATTGGGTCCCAGCCTGCCCTAAATGAGGCTAGAGCAAATTTTGCGGCCTTAGAAATGGCCGGTAAATATTATACGGCTTTTCAAAAAAAATGGCCAATTGTAAAAAAATAGCCGGTATGACCGTGCTAAAATCATACCATGTACTGAGTCCATTTTTACTAATATATGATCACTCAATGTATTTTTCAGGGAAACCGTGTTGTCGTGGGAGCCCTAGTCATGAATGCCGAAAAAGTCAACACAGAAGAAAAAATCGAGAAAGAAAAGTTTCGGGTAAAAACGGGACCGGGAAATATGGATTCAGTGTCAAGGAGTCACATAAACCCTAACGGCAAGTTTGGGCAATTTACGGACAATTAACGAAATGTGTGGGCCAAGTAATTACCCAACAGGCCAAAAACTCAGACAAATGAGCAGTAGGTGCATGACCCTTGAAAAATCGAAGGAAGGCCAAAAACACAGGTACCCAAAGAAAAACGAAGGCTGCCTACTAAAAATAGGGGTTGAAAAAGGGCCTCACCCAAAATTTGGATGGAGGGTAAAAAATTTGGGAGGTACACCCACTAGTCATTGACATTTTGGGCTTCTAGGGTGTACAAAAGGGGAAACTTGAACGGCCTCCCTAGCCTTTGACAAAAATGGCATCTTGGCTAGTTTTGGAAGAGGGCCTTGAATGCACCACTCCCTCGCTCTCTTATGGAGGCCACTAGGTGTACTATCAAATGGGTTGAGGACAAATGGCAAAGAGGGCTTGAAGGGCATGAAAATTGGCAAAGCCTCATTTTGAAGGGGGACACTTGGGATTTACTATAAAAGGAGGCCACTCTTTGTGTTAAGATATAGTTGGATGATAGTTGGAATTTTGGATAATGAGATAATGTTGATAGTTGCTAAGTTGAGAGTGGAGAGTTTGAGTTTGATGTGATACTTTTGATGTGATGTTGGTTGAGAGTCTTTTTGATGAGAACTTGCTTGCTTGAGGATGCTTGGAAGTTAGTTCCATTTTGGAATTGTGTTTCATGTTATGAAAATTCATTTGGCTATATGCAAGATATTGCGCAAACTACTCCCAAAAGGAAATAGTATGCTAGAGACAAGAGCCGAGGCATGCAAGATGTTGAATGCAATGGGAATGGACTATACACAACATCATGCCTGTCCAAAGGGTTGCATCTTGTATCATGGTGTGAGTATCAAGGACTAAAAAATTGTCTTGTATGTGAAACTCCTCGATATCGAGATGATTTGCAAGGGACCACCATCCCATTGTGAACATGTGTGTCACATTAACTTTACATACATTCATTTTTTCTCAATCATAGTCAATAATTTACATCATTTCATTACAACTAGCTATTGTGGACCTTAATTCCATGTTGATAACAACCTTTTTAACTTGACATTGTTAAATGTGTAGGTGTTTTTCAACTGGATCAACTAAACAACAAATGGTGGTATGTTGTTCAAGTTAAGCCACGCGCAACACATGTATTTGAAAATGCTTACACTGAGAATGAAATGGAGGACTTAAATATTGACAACACAAACATGGTTGATGAGGATATAGAAATATCTCCAAGTTCCTTAAATATTGTTGAAAATACTATAAAGGAATCAAATGATCAATGTATGCTCACTAATTTTTGTATCATTAATCAAATGAACATTTTCCTTATCCTCACTATATTGAAAATCTATAAAAGCAATATCTTCATATGCTCATTCTGGTCAAAATGACTTTTCTTTTCAAATAAGAAAAAAAATTGTAGATATACACCTGCTGGTTGCAATATTCCTCCTTTGCTCGTTTGCTCAGTCCAAAATGTTGACAATGCAATTCATCACAATCAAGTATGCACAATCATGCAAATTATATATTCACATTATCATCTTCTCTATAACACCTTAGATTACTACCATTATTGGGCCTATTAGTCTTGTCTCGTGCAAATGAGACATAAGCATCTGCTACATTTCCTACATTAAGGATAATCCATCCTTGATGATAATCATGTCTAATGTTGTTATCTTACCGCTTAATCTTAGCACATAATAAAGAGTGTTTTACTGCATTGGAAATAGTCATGGCAGTTGAAATGATTTTTGAACTTTATCAAATTTCTTGTGGATTCTATCAAGATTTCGACATATTTCATTCTGATTTGTATCACTAGGATTGTTGGATCGTATTCAAATGGAGAACGCTAAAAAGCTATATATATAGTCAACAACGAGAGAGAGAGAGAGAGAGAGAGAGAGAGAGAGAGAGAGAGAGAGAGAGAGAGAGAGAGAGAGAGAGAGAGAGAGAGAGAGAGAGAGAGAGAGAGAGAGAGAGAGAGAGAGAGAGTATATCGTTATCACAAATGTGTGAACCATTTTGTTGTAACAAACTTTTTTTAATAGTAGCATATTTAATTAGATGACATAGAATTTTCTAGAGCCAAAAACTCTAAAATGCCTGCCAATGCAGCTACAGAAGCTCCACAGCCTATTCAAGAAGCGGATCATGACGCCTTCATGACCAGCCATCAAGGAGCATCCAACGACAGTTCTTGGTTCCTGATTCCGGTGCCACTCAACATATAACCAACCTCATTGGCTGTTTCGAGTCCAATACACCCTACAATACCAACAAATACCACCTTGGTGATAGTAGCACACAACCTACTAAAGGTGAAGGTACTGTAAGATTAAGCTTTGCAAATGATCAGTCTAGGCTACTCTCTAAAGTCCTATATGTATCCAATCTATCTACAAATCTGCTCTCTATAAGCAAAATCACAAATCTAGGACATAAAGTAGAATTCGAATGTGATCAATGCAAAGTAGTTGATAGGATAGACAAGATCCTAGCACTCGGAAAGAGGCATGGATACTTGTATAGATTAAGTCATTGCTTTTCTACCTCTAGTCAGGCGCTCAGTACTTCTATTCAAGCAAATAAAAGTTTACTTAGGCATTATAGACTTGGTCACTTGAATCATGCTTCTGTACATCAAATGTCTAAACATTCTATTGTTCTTAATCTAGACTATCTTGATAATAAGGTCGAGTGACCTGTATGTCAAGATTGTTTAGTTGGTAAACAGACTAGGAAACCATTTAGATCAAGCCATCAGCATACTGCTAGAGGATTGTTAGATGTCGTACATACAGACATTTGTGGGCCGATGCAGAATCCTTCTCTTAAGGATGCAAAGTCTTTCATAACTTTTATTGATGAATTCTCCAAAAGAACTATGCTGTATTTTATCAAGAAGAAATCAGAAGCTTTTAATTGCTTCAGAATCTTTAAGGAGCATGCAAAAAAAGAGAGTGGAAGGACGATTAAAGCCTTGAGGTATGACAATGGTGGAGAGTATATCTCTACCAAATTTAAGGATAATGCCAAAGCCAAGGCATTGAGCAGCAATTTATCGCTCCTTATTCTCCTCAGTCAAACGGCTTGTGCTGAGAGGAAGAACCGTACCCTGGTTACAAAGTTGTCTCCACTGCAGCTTACGTCCAGAACAGATGTTCAACCAAGGCCTTCTTAGGCAGAACACCCCATGAGGTGTGGACAGGCTCTAAGCCTTTTGTGAAGAACCTACGAGTGTTCGGATGCATCGTCTACGCGTAGATCCCAAAAGAGACGAGGAAAAAATTTGACTTCCAAGGTCTCAAGACCAACATGATTAGTTATACCTCATCTGACAACACATACAAGTTGTATGATCCCGATACCCAGCAAATCTTGTTCAGCCGAGATAAAGTCTTCAACGAGGATCAATTCATCGACATCAAAGACAAAGGCATTGTTCCAGGAGGACCTTCAACGCCTGCCATTGGCACGCCAATTCGAGCTTCAGGCTCAAGCATGTCCATCGTCAAATCCACTACTTGACAGTGAGTCAGACAAAGATGTTGCTGCTACCCAGCAACAAGTCCCAAGAATGATTCATCAGTCAATTCCTCCAAAAAGATCAGAGCGAGTGCGCACACAACCCACAAGGTATACTCCTAAGTCTGTCTGTCTTTTGATATAGGAACCGATGACAGTCGAAGAGGCACTTAGCCAACCAGACTCTGATCTCTAGAGAGAAGCCATGGACAGAGAGTATTCATCTCTGATCAAGAACCAGACGTGGTCATTAGTCGAAGCTCTTGTTGGCTGCAATATCATTGATTGCAAATGGATCTTTAAGATCAAGTACAATGCCAATGGAGCGATTGATAGAAGGAAGGAAAGACTGGTAGCACGAGGATTTACTCAGATTTCCAATGTTGACTACAGTGAGAGTTTTAGTCCAATAGTCAATTCATCGATTCGAGCCCTCCTATCATATGCAGCAGCAGCCGACCTTGAAGTACATCAATTTGATGTACAAATAGCTTATCTGAATGGAGTTATGGAAGAAGACATCTACATGATCCAACCCAAAGGATATATTCTAAAAGGTATGAATAATCATGTCTGTAAACTCTACAAGGCACTTTACGGCTTGAAACAGTCAGCCAGAGCTTGGTTTCAAAGGATCAATACATTCCTCATCCAACAAGGATTCCAACCAAGCACTACTGATTGCAACGTCTATTTCAAGTCAGGCAGCAATCATTCATTATCATCACCTTATACATGGATGATACGTTTCTTTTCAACAACAATACTGATTTGGTTAAGAATGCTAAATAGATGTTGTTTTCTGAATTCGACATGACTGATCTGGGTGAAGCTCACTTCTGTCTGTCAAATCCCGAGATAGAGTGAGATGACTGATTTATATTACTCAACAAAGATATCTTCACAATGTTCTTGATAGATATAATTTGATGAATTGTAAGTTAGCTCACTCACTGATGGATCCAGGCCTGTGTTTGTCAAGGGACCAATGTCTTCAGACCAAGCAGGAAGAGGAGTAGATGAGAGAGTATTCTTATCGATTGATACTTGGATCTCTCATGTACGCAATGGTCTGTACAAGACCTAACATCTCTTTTGCAGTAAGCTCACTCAGCCAATTTATGGCTAATCCTGGCATTACCCATTGGAAGGCTCTCATAAGAGTCATGAGGTACATTCGAGCTACTATGGACCACTGCATCTGCTAACTTATATGTAAGATATGATGTGTCAAACATGTGGGGGTACTGATGAAACTTCAATGTTTTCATGTATGGGACTACAGTGTTGTGAATTTACATTCTATTTTCAGCCTGTCTACTCTTAAAAATCCTATATGATTATAGAAACGTGCCTATTAATTTTTTTTTGAATTTTGAGTTCTATAGAGATAGATACATTCATCCAAAATTACCCATTTAAGTGTTGATAAAAAATCACCAAAACTTAAAATATTATATTTGAGTGTATAACACCATGATTTTAACAAAAAAAAATTGGATTGTCTACTTTAAAAAGTATTATATGACCATAGAAACATGTTCTCAATATTTTCTTTTTTATTATTTGGAGTTATGTAGAGATAGATATGTGCATCTAAAGTTACCCATGTCAAGTGCTGAAAAGTGTTGAAAAATTTTATTGAAAGGTGCTAGAAAGTTGCAGCTCTTTTGAGGGTGCTTTTTACAGCCCTTTTGTTGCCAAAAATCCTTTATGACCATAGAAACATGTCTATTAAAAAAAAGTAAAGTTGGAATCCCATAAAGATATCTATGTGCACCTAAAGTTACCCATGTGAAGTGTTGAAAAGTGCTGAAAATTGAAGTTTTTGGGGGGCAAATTGCCACCAATTGTAAAAAGAAAAAATTTAAGTCTTCCAATAACACAATGAAGAGTCAAGTCTAGTTCCACATACAATTGATCATTTGATGGCATGTTATGTCTCATCAAGTGACCAAGGGTTTTATGCGCACTTTTGTGCGCATGCACACAAAAGTGTGTTGAAAACGACTCCTGTTAGAAATCAATATTTGTATGGCATTAATTAGTCCACTAGTAGAGGTTGTACATAACTCCAAGTAATCTTTGTTTTTATGTGTGTGTGTGTGTGTGTGTGTGTGTGTGTGTGTGAGAGAGAGAGAGAGAGAGAGAGAGAGAGAGAGAGAGAGAGAGAGAGAGAGAGAGAGAGAGAGAGAGAGAGAGAGAGCGCATCACACTTAAGCTTTGACACTCATTTTCAAAGAAACATATTTTTTGGAAGAACTACGTACACCTAATCTAGTAGTGTATTTCAATTTAGAGTTGGTACTTTCTTATAACCAATAGTGATTATGTGAGACTAAAAGTTCTCATTGCATATTTTCGACCTCATGATATCCAATATAACATATTTTCAACCTCATCATATAAATTGTCACCATTCGAAGCTAACAGTGACCATTTGAAGTTATTCCATATGTAGTTTTATGTTCTCTAACTTTGACAATTGATATAATGGTAGTAAAGCTTAGAAATAGAACAATGTTTTGTTAAGTTGCACGTTCAGATACCCTTAGAATCTTGCATTAAATACTTAATCTCAAAAACTAGGTGTGTAACCCAATCACCAAAGCAATCAAATGTAAAATAAGCTAGTGAATTCATACTTTGTCTTGATATAATTTATTAGCCATATCATTATGGCAAACTTGTCAACCGGATCTTTTATCTCTTTTGAGGTGTTAGTAGATCACTTTTGGTGAGGTGTTCGAGACCATTTTCCACCAGTGTTTTCCCCACAATATGTGCCCTCCTTGTAAGAACGATTGGTGAGCAAGCAATCAAGCTTTGGAGATAATTAAATGCTCATTTCATAGTAATGTTACAAAAAAATTCGAGAGTGTCTAGATTATTAAATCAACAATGCTGCTATGATTGTTTGATGTAGTGATGGTATCTATGAGTGACTCTTTCCAAGTCTTTGTGTGTCATTGCTTTAACTGTTTGATCTACATCATTTGATTAGTTTTAAATAAGCACTAGCCTGCGTATGTATGAATCATAAAAAATTCATATTGTTAAGCTTAATCTACAATTAAAGTCATAACACAAACACAACTTCCAAATTAGAGGATGAAAGTAAACAAACAAATAATCACATAACTTGAAGAATAGAATTATGCCACTCACAATTATATGCCATTGAAATATTGAAGACCTTTGAAGGATCGTAAGTATTACTTCTTAAAACAAAAATGAACTCTACCTCCCAATAAACAATATGAACATAGATAGAGTCTCAATTCTAGATCTCCATAGGAATCACAAGAAATTGAAAAAGGGATTCCAAACAAGTTTGTAAACAGCTGCTTATAGCATAATTATCTAATTAGCTTAGCTTAGGGAGATGAGGAGGAGGTAGCAGAGGGAGAGGGAGAGGGAGAGGGAGTAAAAAGATCAGAGGAGGATGCTGGAGTAGTAGAAGGGGAATCTGCCGGAGAGGAAGTCGAAGTTATTGGTGCACTGGCTGGAGGATGAGCTGCAGGATGAGGCATAATAAAGGGATGATGGAAAGGATGCACAAAAGGATGAGGCATCAAAGGAAGATGATAAGGAAACGCCTGAGGATGTGGATTCCAAGCAGCTAGAGGATGAGGCCAAGATCCATGGAAAGCATGTGCATGGGGCACCACAATATTCTTCATACCATTTGCATCTTTGACTTCATCATGTTGTTGTTGTGCTACTTGCTGGTTTTCATTGTGCCGCATCAGCATTGGCATTAGCATGAATTGGGGGTGAAGGTGGAAGGGCAAAGGATGTACTGGAATATATTGATGGGGAAAAATTGGATGCGGAAAAGGATGTGGAAACATGTGGACGTGTGGCATGGGATGGTTGACGATTGAGTTGGTGGGAGATGGTGCTTCAGCTTGAGCAGTATTGGTCTGGGTGGGAGACGCAGGTGCTTCAGCTTGAGTACTTGGTGATGGTGTTGCTGCTGCTCCGTTGACACTAATAGCTCCTTCTGATTCGGCTAGAGTGCGTGAAAGCAAACGATTCAAGTACGCAGCTTCCAATTCTCCTGCCAATAAGTATACCCAACAAACAATTTTCTAGTTAGCAGAGGAGTAACTTCTGACAGCTTAATTCTCTAACAATTTGCTTGTTCAGCAAAAGAATTCAAAGAAAAACTTCCAAAACGCAAGATTTTTTACCCTTCTTCAAAACAGAACGCGCTCCATGAACCTGCTGAAGCAGGACTGTGGTGGTTGATATTATGATAAACAAGCACAGTATCATGGAGGATCCACGAATCGCCATGGTCTTTGTATGGAATACTGAATGTATGTTTCGTTTCGTGCAGCAAGCTAGTAGTAATAAGCCAAAAGAGGTCACAACACTTGGATCACTTGTGTAGCGTAAGGAGGAGGAGATCGAAGAGACAGATCGATCGCTTTATATACTCAATCTGCCTTCCCCATGGCATCTCTATAATAGTAAAAGAAAGCACATCTGATTCAATCTATCTGATCCGTTGGAAAAGCATAGCTGCTTTTTCATTTTAAGAAAAGCAAACTCGGAGGCGATGCTCACTGATTCTATTCTATATATTCTCTCGTGTTGCATTATTGCATGCAAAAAATACCAATTTATTATGCATGTGCAAACCAACAAATACAAGCCTTGCGAGAATACTAGAGTTTGCCATCTTATGATGATTTTTCTTGTGATGATGATTGCTTTAGTTTGCTATCTCTTCTTTCTATTCATTGTTCAACTTCTATGGCTCATTCATTTTATTTATTTGGACCATAACATGTGCATCTTCTTATGTGGAAGTCATTGGTATGAGAAGTGTTCATGCATATAGAATATTAGGCCTTTTGTACTGTCCCTTGTTGTTGTTCTTTGCTTGTAGTATCCGACAATCTTGAATCTCGTGGTTGTTTCTCTTGCAGTATCTGCAGAATAGTTTCTTCTTAGTCTGCGGGTTTGATTGTTCTTTGTGCTGTGTCGGTTTCTGGTCTTGCTTGATTGCTTCGAGCCTTTCTTCTTCTTCTGCTTAGTCATGCCTCTGTTGGTGTAAAAGGCGTGAGAATCGGCTGAAGAACTAGAGGCTTCGTTCCTCCGCGTGTCTTCCTGCAACAACATTGCAATGACTCTTGAAAGAGTCAGCTCTGGATGCGTTGTGATGATCATCACCTAGCTGTCGTATGAGTTTGGCAAGCTTTTAAGCAGTTGCATTACTACATCTTGATCATCTATGACATATCTGATAGCAGCCATTCAGCAGGTTTTTGGTTGATGTGATTCTGCAGGGAATCACCATTTGTCATCTTGAGGGAGTAACATTTCTTCCTAAGATGTAGCTTGGAAGCTATTTCTCGCACTTTGTATAATGTGCTCAAGATGTCCCAGACTTCCTTGGATGTCTAAGCTTCGGACACATGGCCGATCTGAATATCCGAAATGTTGAGGATGATCACCGCAAATGCTTTGCCATCCTTCAGCTTCCATCTGGAGATTGCTACATTGTCAGCTTTGGGTATTCCCTCTGCACCTGTAACAACGTCATACAACTCCTTAGCCATTAGCACTGTTCTCATCTTAAATTTTCACAGATGGTAATTAGCTCCATCAAGCTTGTCCATAATAGGACTGGCTTTCCCTTGAAAATCCATGTGGAAGATTAGTCTAGTTGATAGTAGTAACTATCAGTGACTTAAGTATGAAAATTTGGTGCTAAATTACAGAACAAAAAGACAATCACTCTATCGGCTAGTAGAGTCTTGTTTCTGTGGAAGCTAATCAGGTTATAGAAATAGCTCTGAAATGAAACTGCTTGAGAAATCATATGGTTTCTGATATTGAAGCTCTAAATAATCATAGAATAACAACCTATGGCTCTGATACCATGTCGAAGAAATGATAGAGAATGATAGATCAGTCCCCTTCAATTCTCTCGGTGCGTGCACTACTGGTGACTTAGTAGGCGAACATAAGAACACAATAATTTTAGAGCTTCTAATGCATGGTGGTAGCGGAAGTGATGAGCAGAAAACCAAACAAATCAATTAGATAGTCAGACAGAACATGGAAAAGCATTGCAGTATTGACACAAATTTGAACGTAGAACCAAACAGAGCTGTAATCAGATTAAGTATAACGAAATATAAAGTCAATAATGCAGGTGATAACAAAACAATCGTGGATGTAACCGCGTGTTTCACAAAGCTAATCACGATCTACGAAGGTTATGAACCTATTACTGACAATCTGTCTGAAAGAAAGAATCGATGCGTGAAAGCATCTACAATGTCTATCTCACATGTTACATGCTTGTTTCATTCTCTATCTGTGAATATTATATACACAAATTTTACAGGTGTGCAGATGAAAAAGGTACAAAAGTGGTTGTGCCATCTGTAGGAGATCGTGGGTGGCTACTATCGCTGTCAAATCTGATTGCACAGTGCATAGAACAAGCGTGAGGAGGCCGCGACGTCAGGCTTCGCTAAAATTGATGCTGGAGAAAATGCGAAAATTGTGACACTTTGTCGGCTTTTTTGCCGGTCATAAATTGCGTGTAAAAATGTAGACTGTCGCATTGTCGGCTTTTTTGCCTGTCATAAATTGCGTGTAAAAATGTAGTGTCGCATTTTTCGCCTGTTTAAATTTACTTGTATTTATGCAGCCTGTGCAACTGTCGCCTTTCTGGAAGTAAAACACAGTTGCTCAGGATGGCTCGAAGGTGAAAAGGCGATAGTGTCAGGTTTTTTTGCGACATTGTCGTGTTTTTTGCCTATGGAAAATCATGAGTAAAAATACAAACTATGGCGACAAACAGTGCAAATATGTAGACTATGGGACAACACAAATAAAAATGCAGTACCATGAATGGAGGCATATTATCATAGGATTTAGGAGAGTAGAGGAGATAAATCCAACAATCTTTGATAGATCTGTGGCGATTCCATGTCTTGATACGATATGACCCAATATCAAACCATGTGTCACCCAAAACTGACACTTTTCTGGGTTCAAGGATATCTAATACTCGCGACATTGCTTAAACACTTTCTCCAAATTGGATAATGTTTTGAGTTTGGCCCGTGCATGCACAGATCATCCAAGAAAATCTCCAGAAATTTTTGCAGGTACTCTTTGAATGTCGCTTGCATAACTCACTAGAAGGTACTCGGGGCATTGCAAAGACCAAATGGCATTACCTTATAGGCATAAGTTTCCCATTCAGTGGTGATTGTTGTCTTATGTTGATCTTCTGGCGCTATTTTTACTTGATTATAGTCACTAAAGCCGTTTAGAAACTGTAAGCTTCTGCTCTTGCTACTCTATCCAGAACACTTTCCGTGAAAGGTAAGGAAAAATGACTTTCTTGGTAACCACATTTAACGCCTTCATATTCACACAGATTCACATTTTTTTGGTTCTTTTTGGGTACTATGACTATTGGTGATACCCATTATGTATGCTCAATTTCATAAATGAAATTGACATCGAGCATTTTTTTGCAACTCTTGCTTGATGAATTCCGTGTAATTAGGATTGTAGCGATAATACCGGCTCACCTTGGGAACTGCTCCACCCACCAAGGGTATGGTGTGTTGGTCTACGGTTGGTGGTATACTCTTCAGATTTTTGTAGGTCCATGCAAAACAATCTTTGTACTCCAACAAGGTACGTAGCCATGTGAACTGAGTGGTTGTTAATTGTTCTCCCACATGAACAATCTTTTCTTCTTCACTTGGCTCAGCTAGATTCATAGGTTGTGTCCATGCAAGTACTTCAAATACTTGTTCTTCTGGTTCCTGATTATGATCAGGTTTTCTTTGTTCTTGTGACATCATAATTACTACGTCATCTAAGGTATAGTTTTTGAAGGCTTCTTGCATCTCGTGAATTGGCATGTTCTCGATTCTTGAAGGTGAGTTTTCATGTTCCCCACTTGTGAACCACTTGCGCGACTCTCAACCAAGATCTCCCTGGTAAAACTCGATAGACAAAAGGAGACTCTGGACTTTCCATCACCACAAAAAGGTGATTACGAATTGCACTCCCACTATCTTTATTGGGATATCTTCAACTACACCTTTAGGTTTGACATAGGACTCATCAGCCAGCTTGATAGTAAATCTTGTTGGCTTCAGTCCTTGCAAATCCCATTTTTGATATATGGTAGTGGATATCAAGTCGACTCCTGATCCTCCATCTACCATTGCAGCTTCGTCCTCATATCTCTTGTGTTTGATTGGTACATTGATATTGTATTGCTCACTCTCCCACGTTGCTTCAATGTGAAGGACGTTGTGGTTCCTTCGTAGCCCACGCAATACAAGGGCTCTTTCGCATTTTGATCCAATCTACCAGAATGCTCTTTGCTTGAGGTGCAATCTGCAAGAACTCTCCAAAAGATAAGTTCATATGACTAGTCAATATATTTGTGAGCACTCTCGTCTTTCCCATCTTGACTTTGCTTAACCAGAGAAATGGATCTTCTAGTAACTTTCTTGATTTAAAGTGCGTGATAAAAGCCACTTTAACCTCTTCTTGTCATGTACTTTTGGTACATCCATGCAGATATATACAAGATAATATCCAATGTAAGCTTTGTAGGCCCAATTAAAGGAGATATTAGAACACTTAACAAGGGCTAACTATCCCTCAAGATCGTTATGTTTAGTTAAGTGAGAGCATTGTCTATAACTAGGCAAGAGACATCACTTTTGGAATCTTTTGGCTCATTTGCAAGTGAGAGCTTCTTGCTTCCTCCTTGTGAATGTGAGCCATAGGGATCTCCATTGCTAGGTCTCATGTGCCCTATCCACATGAATCCGTGCTCATGTTCATATCTTGTACTATTCTTTTCATTTCTATTGTAATTCTATGGTGATCTCCATGTTTCTAGCTTTCTATGGACATGCTATCATGATGGTCTTGTTCTTTTATTGCTTCTAGCTTTACTTCATTGCTATTGCTATTAGTTTGGGATTTGACACATGACATTTCTTGGTATCAGAGCATAGATCCTAAATTCATGATGATTCTATGTGAATTTCATTAGATTTGATAAGTTTATTGCATTCGTAACTTTCTTTTTGCTAATTTTTAACTTTGAATTTTTCAGTTCTGTTCAGATGCTTAAACTTTGAAGTTTGGTTTCTGTTGTCCATTTTTTTATTTCTTCATTTTGAAGTTTTGAAGGTTTAAAAAAAAACCTAATCCTACCTACCTACAACCCTAACCTAACTAACCCTACTCAGTCCACTTCCAGGCTCCATTGGTCATCTCTGTATCCACCAATTGAGCTTTCCGATTTCAATCTGAAATAACAGTTGTTTAAATCTCTTTCCCTCCAGTTTGTCTTTAGATCCAAGCTTGAATCTCAGGCATCGGAAGAGGGTTTTGAGACTGTTAGTAGGCATTTTTTTTGGAATTCTATGGTTGTCAAGAAAGGTTTATTCAGCTTGAGACAAGCGTTAGTAAGTAGCTTGTAAACTCTATAGGGACATCAGCAAAGTAAGTCTCAATCAACAACTTGGCTCCTACATTATCTCTGAGAACTAAGTACACTTTCTTAAAGGCATCTAATTTGTGTTATTCAAGGTCAAGGACAAGGGAAGGCTCATCATTTTAGTGATGGCTTATCTCTAATGATAACAATCCCCATGGGCCGCAGTATTCGATCCATTTCCAAAAGTAAATCTTCCAAGCTACAGCCTCGTTCTTCAATGAAGAAACTAACGTGAAAGGCAAGACTAAATATTAGTCGTCAACAGCCAGACTAATAATAATTTGCTAAGAACAGATTACCAGATTGAGCAATAAGAGAGTCAGGCAGAATATAGAAAAGCATAGCAATATTGACACAAATCTAGACGTAGAACAAAACAGAGCTATTATCAAATTAAATATAGCAAAATATATATGTGAATAATGTTGTGGAGCACAAGACAATAGCAGACGAAACCGCGTGCTCTACAAAGCTAATTCAATCTGTAAAAGGAATAAGCCTATTACTGACAATACATTCTCCTATATGTACGATTAATCTTGTTTGGATCTACTATGTATTCCTAGTTACTAAGGTTATCTGGTGCACTTAACCTAGTCATTGAACATAGACATATGATCAAGTATTGTGTTTGACAATTACTTGCAGAGTTAACAGATCTGTTCTGATAAATCTATAGGTAAACTTAAAAATGATTTGGATAAGGATTTAAATGTGGTGTTATACTAGTATAATTGAATTCTTCACCTAGATATTTAAGATTTCTAAATCATGGGCAATTAACTTGAGTAGTTGATTTGCTCCTGTGGAAGTTAATTGTTAAAACAGACAATGTGAAGGGGAAACTGGTTATTTTGTGTGTATTGCTTGTAAGACACATAATCTATGAGTCATTTTGATTCATCAAGAAATTGTGTGCATAGAATATACGAAATTCTTGGGTGAGTATTTATCAATCGAGAAATAAAATTTATTCTAGGGGATTGTATAAAGTTTATGTTGTTAAAGATGAATGTTGTATGGTCTTTAATTACTTGGTTGATTGTAGAATTTGGAACTCATAATCTGGTTAAGAATCGGTTTGAAAGAATATTCTTGAAATCCAGTAATTTTTCCCTTGCGGAAAAGATCTCAAAATGTTTCTTATATTTCTTGAGTTATATGTTGAGCATATACTCTAGTATTTTTTTAATGATGAAGTATGGTTTTGGAATTTTGTAAATTATGATTGACGAAACATAAGATTCTAAATGTTTATGATTGACAGATCATAAATAGATACTTAAAGGTCATTAGAAGATTATAAGAAAATGTGAGGATTCTTAAGATAATGAGTAATTCTTGATCAATTGGGAGAGTCAAGGATTTAAATATGTTATTTGAACTCTAAATTTCTTTACTCCAATGCATATTTGGGATTATGTATATCTCACATGCATTTTTATTAAGTAATTGTTACTTATGAGAAATTTGCTTTCTTTACAAATTGTAGTCAAGGAATGCTTTGTATTGTTTTCAGCCTAAATCTTCGGTTAATTAGGAGAAAAATAAATCTATTAAGAGTGTATGGATGCTATTTCCTTGCATATGTTGTTAGGGATAGAGCACTTAACTCAAGAAAGTATATGGAGTGAGTTGAAGTCATTTTAATCTTGATGGATCTCCGAAGAGACTTTGGTAAGATGAATTGATGCACCTTAGTTTTTTTGAAAAAATCTAAGTGTATGGGTACTAAGAAGCATTTATGACAAGTCTACAAGAAATTGTGGATGACCGTCTTGGACTATAATTGTTTGGATTTTTAACTTTTAAACATTGATTTCCAATGTAAGGTGACATTTCACCCAATGATTCATGTAAATGGAGATGACATGAAAGTGACGTTACTTGATTGGAGAGAGTCAAGCCCAATAGAAAGATTTATCTCTTAGTGTACTTCTAAAGGTTGATATAGTAGTGCACAAATAGATAATTTGAGAATTACTCCATCTCTAAGTACTGATTTGATATTGAAGTTAGACTAAAAATTGATTTTCGAGGTAGATGTGAAATTAAATGATTAATTTGTTAGCTTTTGAACTTAATCTTCAGGATTGGTCAACTGCTCGTCATCCAGTGTATCATGTAAGTTTAGTTTATATGATGATGACACTTAGAAATATTGAAGATTTTACCCATTTGGAGGACTTATCGCTCAATGTACTTTTGGACCCTAAAAGAGTACTCAAAATCAGAGATAAACAAACAAGAAATCGTTCTATCTCTGGGTACTTGAGTAGATGGTTGGTTAGATTGAGGATAATGTTTCATGGGAAAGAGTTAAAAGCATACAAATTGGATCTTCCCTAGTTATTACTTCTGAGGATAGAACATGTTTAAGGGAGGAAGAATGTAATGACCATATTCTGCAAAGGACATGGAATAGTCCTAATATGGGGTTGCGATTTTTAGGCGAGCATTTTTTGGCGAGCATTTTTGTGAAAAGTTGTATAGTGGTGAGCACAATGTGGGCCACCATACTTGACTTGCACAATAGTACCAGTTTGGTAGATTTTAAAATAAAAATGAAACCTTTCAACTTAGCAGTAGAAGAATCATTACTTTCTTCTTGTTGCATGCATGTTCTAGCAGGGGGACCCAGCAAAGAAAAAGAAATTTACGTGTATGCCTTTATATAGAACGATGCAGGTCCCTGCGAACTTTCTACTTCTACATACAGAGTCAAGATAGAAAAATACTTTTCATTGCGGCCTTGGTGTCTAAGGCATACTAAATATTAAGCTCTTTGTTTACCAAAGCAACGCTTTTGCAGGGATTTAAACTCCTGCATACTTGTACAACAATTGCAGACTATGGAGTCGCCATTACAATATATTGGTTGCGACAAAATTTTATAATCATGAATAAGCTCTTGCTTGAACAGCCTAAGGACTCGTTGCAAGCAGGGATTTGTTTTTGTAAAATAGTGCAGCAAACAACATATCAAAAAAAATTTGCACTGAATTTTGTTCAATCAGTCCAAAACATCTATTGTTGTGCTTTTGTTTGGCCATGGCTGTAGAATTGATTGGCATGAGATATTTTCAACAACAGTGCAAGATTTATTGTGATGTAACGACCACTTCTTTCAATAACCTTGTAGAACAATCATGAATTTTGGTTGTCAAGCACTTGCAGGTGTATTTATTGATTGTATCCATGGATTTCTCTCAATACTATTTTGGGAAGCACTATCTGGCCATGGTAACTGAAGGTATGAAGGCATTCTCTAAGTCCTTGTGCATAGTTGTCCGACAATGGAGCATGGATGTCTTAATAAAAGTTCTACTCAGTGGTGTAATAATTCTAGACCCCAGGTTGTGTGAAAGCCAGAGGTGCCAACTTTGTTGACCATTTCAAGGGATGTGAATTACTTCCTTGATCATTACTTCTAAGGGCATCTTGCCACAAGATAAAGTTCAAGGCTTTCAGTGGCTCGAGGATTTTGAATATTTTGGTATATCAATAATGATGTGATGCTACTTAAGCCGTCAACTTGCACATAAAGTTTCAAATTAATTCCACAATCGAATTACCATTGCCAATATTGCAAAATGAACGTATTTGACTAGAATGTTTTCATGCTAATCCTAAAGCCATCATCAACCCTCTGCCTCCACCTCCATCCTACATCCTCCTATTTGAATTATCAAAAAGTAATCCATGAATACAAATTCTGCATAGAACGCTCTACGTTTGCTCATTTGGTTAGAGACAAAAAATCATCAATGACAGCTAAAAATATTCTTCTTATAATCACATGCTTAGCAGCCATCTTAATTGTGGCATGATTGTATTTTAGAAGATGAGAGACCTCACAAATAATCAGTTTATTAATCTCAAATACATGAGGTACAATTTGTTTCATGTTGGTTCTTTTTTAGTTTAAGTTTATGAGCCAAAATGAATTGAATCAAGATTGTTTGATTCAAACAATTTTTTAGTGTCCAAGCTTCACTGTTGAAGATGTCCTAACCCTAGTTGTCGGTTCGACAAAATGTATTTGGAGTAAATAGAATCAAGAATATGTGACGCTTAGGCATAAAGGTCCCAAATACCTTGAAAATTTCTATTGTTATGAGGTCTCAAAAGGCACTCAAGATGGTTTTCTCTTATCCTTTGAAATAGAGGAATGACATGTTATCCTCAAGGAAGAAAATCTAGTATTTATCATACCGATCCCATCAGAAGTGGATATGGGTTGCTGCATAATAGGCCACTCAACTTCTAGATCTTTTACAAGTACAAGCCACAGGATCTCTGACAACACTTGAAATATTTGTGTGTAATGGGACTTGATAGTGCTTGTGTTGGTCCATTGTGTTTGGCCAAATTACTATTGGTACAATTAAGTGCATACGAGAAGCTAGCGAGAAATTCTAGCTAGGTTTTTTCAAATAATACCCCCATTTTTATCATTTTCCAATTTGTTACTACAAGATCAGCCTTATACACAACAAGTGTGATGATATCGAACTATACAACAACAAAAGTGTGCTTTAACTAGGAGCCTTTCTTCACACCTTTAGAGCTAACACCAGATATCCAACGATAACAACCCAATGACGAGAAGGATTGAACCAAATAGAAATCTAGAATTTAGAGTTATAATAAAAGCACGAAATATTGGTCAGAGGTCATGTGTAAGAGAAATTAATTTGGGAAATTGGTGAGTGAGGCTAAAGGCTCCAATTGGTGAATGGGTGAGTAAGAGAGTGGGCTGCATAAAAAAACATGTTAGAGGCAAATAGATTTCTAAACAATGAAACTAGGGTGTGCAAATAACATGTTATACACAAGTATACTTCCAAACAATCGAAGTTTTATGAGCCTCCTTAAATAACATCGACAACATAGAATATCTTGTGAAAAGTAAGGTCAAATAGTTGCCTTTAAAGTTTTGTGCTTCTTCCTGGTAGAATCCTTGACCATTAATAGTTACTAGTGAAAACCTTTTATATCAGTCAGAGGTCTTAGCAACAAATCTATTTTCTAATGTGCAAGAAAACTTTAAAGCACAAATAAATGATGTTGGTCTCCAAATCTTCGTGTATTCTCTATCAAGCCCTCTACAAGGTTAAACATGTGCACGTTAATTACCTAAGAATAAGCCAACAAAATACATGAAGTGCCCTGAACTTAAATGTTTGAATTTCAACTTGCCTTCAATTCTCTTCAATCTTGGAGAGGAAATGTTCATACATCTCCTCGTCTGTCTCCAAGCACACGCAATGCTTGTTTGACCGAATTGCCTTAGCTCCCATATTGCCAGTAATGACAAACAAAATAATACTATGAAGAGATGTATGATATATCTACAATGCATGCACAGTACTTGACGAAGTTAAACTCTTTGTCTATAGCAAATTCAGATTTTTTTGGCTTTATGGCAGATGAAGCACAAGCAAGCTGGAGAGCAGTTTGTATAGTGTACAATGGTGGCACTTAAAATGAGATGACTGGACGTGAGCGATCTTGTTTATTTCACTGGGAACAAAGCCTCAATATACACACCACCAAGTTTGTCTTCAGAGAGCCACAAAGAGAACATAAAGATATGTGTGAGCGGTGGTGAACTGCGGGCACCAAAGATGAGGCACTTGCACGATACCGCATGATTCGACAATGGTGGAGCACTGGAAAAGTGCGAGTTGCCGACATACCAGCCATGGATAGTTGGATGAGTGGTGGAACGTGCAAATCGCTCATTGGGGCGACTGCATGGTGTCGGTGAGTATAAGCACACAAGAATACCAATCGTAGTAGTTTAAAACTGTGATCTTCCAAATAAATGCAATTAAGCCAATGTGTTGTTAGATAAATGTTTTTTGGAATGCACACAGGTTGTGAGCGCGTCGGAGGGGGCGAACACTCCAAGAACCAATCTCCCCGAATCAAAGCATGGTAGTTGGCTTGCGACTGAGGGGCATCACAACTCGATCTTGTTGTACGATGCGTGTGTGTCAGATATGGCCAGTCCTCTACTTCAGAGTGGAAAGAATATGCGTACACACTTGGTAGACATTTGGGGGAGGGGCCAAGCTTGGAGACATTGATAAACTGAAGTGCGTCTCACAATCCAACCCTGCCTCGTGAGGTGCTCAAGATTGTCCAGAATGTTGTGTCTGGAACACCAATGCACCATGCACCAACAGATCTTGATGGGGATATGGACACAGTACGCCAGAAAAGACGACCAACCGTTGTTGTTGACGCCAAGCAGAACAGTAGTCACAGACCAGAGTTCAACTTTGAGAATGTGAATCGAAAGAACAAGGGTCGGCCTAGAAAGAATGAGGGTCAGCCTAGAAAGATGGACTTTCCCTCCACACCACCGTGCTCCAAACCATTTGAACCAGGTAGTTCTACAGATCAATCGAACACATGTATGGTTGGGGGAGAGAAGGTGGTTGAGCGTGAAATACACAACACATTTTGGGCAATCACATAGCAGCCTCATCAAATGTTTGGGTTGGTTGCCCCAACAAGGGAAATGGAATTTCAAATTGCTCGAAAGGGGTGCCTGCGCCTAGTTTCTGGTCTACAAGGACACACCCAAATGGCAAAACCCAGCAAATGTTACGCACACCTGGCAGCCAGAGAAGAGCATTTGCCCTATCCCGAACAAGATTTCAAGTGTTTGGCCCGTTGCACTTGGCACCAATCTGACATAGATAGAAGCATATATGCTCGTGCATGGAGGGTTTCAGATAGAAACAATGCCTCTTCAAGCAGGAGCCACTAAATCACATAATCTCACTGGCCACATTCCGGGGGGCGCAGAATCCTCAGAACCCACCCCCTGTATAGAGCCATTTGCCACGCAAAAAGAGGGTTGTCTCCACAAGTATAAGATCGGGGTGTCAAATGCAGCACGTGTGCGGATAGAGAGGGCAATTTCCATGGTTGCTCGCGTGACCGTAGAGAAGGCTAAGGATCAACATAAACTTGAGATCTTTCACATAGAGACCGAAGGCAGACAAAGTTACACTGTACAAATAGCTAGCCACCCAGTGTGCATATGTCCTTATTTCCAGAAACGGTGATGGGAGTGAAACCCTACCTGGCATGCAAACACATATACTTTATATTTCTCAAGGTCATGGGATTAGACCAAAACACAAACATGTTCATCCACCAACCAATGTTGAGTGAGAGAGATTTGTTTCAAGCACTGTCATGGGAACGCATGTACCCTTGACGTAGAGCCTTTGACAAGTCTAATGTTATCAACTTCGTAGATAACTCTAAATTTCTGTACTTTCACATGAACTGGTGATTAAAGGCCGTGAGCCCTCTATCTTCAACAATATTGGAAAATAATCCTGGGTTTTTCTTTTTCACTATCTTTCCTCCATAAATGCATAAAGGTAAGTGATTGTAAGCAGATGCTCAAAACAATTCCAAGTTAAAATGTTGTTTTTATCAATTTTTAGCAGTTGAATTATTGAATCACTTTGAGTTTGTGTTTTCAAAGATCACCTTGTTTCCTCCTCTCTCTCTCTCTCTCTCTCTCATGGATGCTCCTTTGTTCAGTTTCACCCTACTGCATTAAACAGAAAAAGTGGACAGATACTGATGTACCACTTCTTCAAACTTACAAGGTTTTTATTATTGTACCCTTGCATATGATGAAGTTCCATTTTTAACTTAGAAAATTTCCCACAAATATTTGAAATGGTTTGGTCTGTTTAAAATAATTTGGAGAAAAGTGGACCCACTCTCTCCTTCCAGGTTACTATCTTACTGGGCACTATAATCCATGTTCTTTTCAACGCCTTTACTTTACAACACCGGTGAAGAACTCTGATCCTTTGTCACTCGCTGAAAGTGCGCCCTATCTACCTACGGATCAACGATTTGATAGCTTACGATATGTATTTCCTTCTCTCTTACACTCCGCTTGTATTTACTCTACTTTCCAGAGAAGAGTGCTTTAATAATGCTCTGCTTTGCATGGCAGATGATAGAATTTGTTTCAAAGTCAAGCACAGGAAGGAAGCCCTCACTAACTCACCAACTATTGGAGAACATAATAGCTCATTGTTGCTACTGCTAAGCATGATCAAGTGCATGTACCTATACAAGATGAGTTGAGAGCTAGTACTTGGAGATCCTATGTTCCCGTACTTGGCCATAAGATTGTGTTGTTACCTCGATGAATGAAATTTTTAGCAAAATGATCGAATGTGCTAATTATTCAAAGGTAATTAGGGCTATTTCACCAAAGAAACCATTCTTAATATTGTGCCCGTGAAGTCAAGTTCTTTTTTACAAGGGGTCAACACCTTTCAGAAAACAAAACAACAATTGACATTGAACCAAACAGCTCATAGTATGCTCAATAGAAAGAAGAGATTGAGAACTCCAAGCTGACATAGAAAATGTTAAAAAGCATATCCCCCATGTGGAGTAACATCAAAAAGACTAGTTTTGGACCTAGAAGATTGAATACCTCCCAAGTAATTTCCTTGATATTAAGTAATTTTCGTTTTTTTGCACAAATTTTGCCTACCTTCCCACCTTAGCAAAAAAATCATCCAACTCCTATTAATCATGATTGGACTCTCCAACAACATCCATCTTGATTGATACAAATGAAGCGATAGTAAGCACTTCCACAACAAGCTTCTATGCACGGACTATAGCCAAAAATGTACGTCCTTGAGGAAACTAAATTTATTGCAAAAGGTACAAATTCCAGATTAATGCACAAAACAACGAAACACATAGGCAACCTTGTTGGAATTGACTTAGTACAACAAAATATAGGCTTAGAAGGAGACAAGAGTTCGCTTTCTGTTTCGATTTTAGGGAAGTTCTAGCTCCTGCTTCAAGCGATTACTGTCACAACTTGTTGCTAAGTTCTTCATTTGTTCAGTGTAGCTACACTTCCTTTAATACATTAGCATTTCTAGTTCTATTGTAGTTGTGTAATATCTTGGTCAGTACATTTTGATGGAGAAAAAAGAGTTGAAAATTGGAGGCTTCTCCAGAAAGACTAAGAGATGCTGCTTTGCATTAAGTGGTAAAAGATGTTAGAAACCCTGAAATCTAATTCCAAAGAACCACAAGATGCCGACATTTAGTTGTCAAGGTGTTCTACTTACGAGGAAGGATGTCTTGATAGTTAAAAAAATGTGAATATGCGAAACTGTTTTCATAGTCATCTGTTGTTGGTCTTTGAGCTTGTCCAAAAGTTTTCTGATGCAGTGCTTTTGAAGTGGATTATGCTTTCTATAGAACACACTACTCAAATGACAAAGATCCAAGTGACTACCTTATGGCCAACTATATAACTGAGATACCATAATTCGTAAGCCATAGTCAATACAATGGCAGACTCTCAAATCACTCCAAGTCAATAACAATCAAATGAGTAGTCTACTGCATTGTTGAAATATGCTACAGTGAGTTCAAACCACAACAACTTTGCATGAACTGTATAAAATAATAAAAAGCTCGAAGTATTTGTTGAATGAAAAAAAACAAGCAAAATAGTGGTTGTGACTTCCAAGGATTGAAATTGGAGAACGTTTAGGTCAGTGCACCTTTCATTTACAAGAAATAAATATGACACAAGCGTGAGAATAGACTAATATACTTAGTGCACGATTGGTCAAAATAAGAGACTTCATCTTCCTAAATGAGTTACTCTGATCTGTCAATCTGATCTGTCAATCACAACACAGCCAAAATCAAATGAGCACATCTATATTATATAAAATTTTAATGTTTCTCGGGCAGCTCACGCTGCCCACTAACGCGTGATGGGCAGCGTGAGCCCTAAACCCTAAACCCTTTAACGCTTTTCTGCACAAGGGCAGCTCACTCTGTGACAGTCACGCTGCTCGGGATCCCCCGCTCCCACTCTGGCGTTCAAAAACACCACTTGGGTGGGCAATCGATCGATGGATGGATTGTATGTGTGATATTTTTTGGCTCCTTCTTCCTGCCGCCGATCGTCGTTAAGAGAGGCTATAGCATGCACGCTATCCATGATAGCCCGTCGATGTGAGCTCTCTGTCGCCATAGCCATTCTTTGCTTTACCTTGCCTGCATTCTGTTTTTTTTTCGCAGAGAGTGTTATTCTGCGATTGCTTCGTTAAGATGTCTTCATAAACGTCTTCTCGAAGAAGCAATTGTTTTTGTCATTTCAGAAAATGAGGGAGTGCATATCGATCCATATTGGTCAGGCCGGCATTCAGGTCGGCAATGCTTGTTGGGAGCTCTACTGCCTTGAGCATGGCATTCAGGTAATGATAATATCTCTTTACAGAATGTGGAAATTTCTTTTTATCTCTCTACAGTATATTATAAACTTTTTTATGTCCCAATTGTAGGTTATAAAGTTTTATGTGTGTTAGTGATGGTAGAACTAACTTTATGGATGTGATGTCGTTTCGAAATGTAGCCCAATGATAGTATCTCCTCACAGTATGTAGAAATTTTCTTTTACCTCTTTACAGTATGTTATCAACTTTTTCATGTCTTCGTTGTAGATTATAAAGTTAGATCTGTGTTAGTGATGGTAGAATTGACAATTAACTTCACGGATGTGATGTTGTTTCGACATGTAAACCGATGGACAAATGCCTAGGGACAAGACTGTCGGAGGTGGTGATGATGCCTTCAACATGTTCTTCAGTGAGACCGGAGCTGGCAAGCATGTTCCTCATGCTATATTTTTGGATCTGGAGCCTACTGTTATTGATGAAGTTCAAACTGGTACCTCTCGTCAACTTTTTCACCCCGAGCAACTTATTAGCGGCAAGGAAAATGCACCTAACAACTTTGCTCGTAACCCTAAACCAGTGTGCTTAAACTTTTCTTGAAGTAATACGCATGCAGAATATTTGGTTATCCCATTAGAGTCTGTTTCCGGATCTGATTGGTCGTTTTCTGTCACAGTTGGAAAAGAAATCGTCGACCTCTGCCTCGATCGAATTATGAAACTAGCAGATAACTGCACTGGTTTGCAGGAGTTTCTTGTATTTCATGCGGTTGGAGGGAGAGATAATTGCACTGGTTTGCAGGGGTTTATTGTATTGCGGTTGGGGGGCAGTACAGGATCAAGTCGCCCATCATTGCTCCTTGAAAGGCTCTCTGTGGATTATGGAAAGAAATCTAAACTTGGCTTTACAGTGTACCCTTCTCCACAATTTTCGACCTCTGTTGTGGAACCATATAATAGTGTTCTTCCAACTCACTCTCTTCTTGAGCACACCGACGTTTCTGTACTACTTGATAATGAGGCAATATATAACATTTGTTGAAGATCTCTGGACATAGAGCGTCCAACGTACACGAATCTAAACAGACTTGTTTCGGAGGTAGATTGTTCGTCTGTTTGCGACATTTGTAAACGCGTCATTGCCATTTACTCTTTGCTCAAAATCTCCATATTTAATACTGTGATGATTTTTTCGTTAACTGCTTCTCTGCGCTTTGATGGAGCTCTGAACGTTGACGCTACTGAGTTCCAGACGAATCTAGTACCATATCCAAGAATCCATTTTATGATGTCCTCTTACGCCCCTCTTATTTCGGTTGAAAAGGCTTATCATGAGCAACTTTTAGTTGCTGAAATCATCAGCAATGCCTTTGAACCCTCATCAATGAATAAATAAATGGCATATTGTCTGATGTAAATCGTGTCGAAAAGTGGTATGCAGAAGATAGGGCTAGCTCGAAAAGGAATGAATGAAAATAATTCGTGTGTCTAGAAAGAAAACCTTTCATGCATGGCGGAATAAACTATTTTCATCTTTCCAATGCATGACTACGCGTATCAATTTCAAACAAGACAATAGTGATAGAAATCATGTTTGAACTTATAGTAACTAACTTTGAAATTGTCAGTACTACAGTGATTACGTAGCCAAACAATTAAGCATTGAAGATTATCAGACAAATAATTAGTCGCAAAGAAATACAAAAACGCATACAGTCTGGGACGAAACTGAACGCAATAAAAAATAGTATTGATTCAAAACGAAACAGAAGTAAATGAGTACAATAAGTTGCGGATTGAAGCAGCGTACTCTATGCTATCTCTGAGCAAAATGAAAGTCTGAATTAATGCGCAATGCTGATGAGCAATAGCGCAATACCAATTTCTAAAACAACTCTAAAAAGTGAGCTAGAATGCTCAGGAGTGTTCAAGCTTGCAGGCTCGAGAGAGAGAGCTAATTACTCAAACGCTTCTGATAACTCTGATTTTTAATGAATCAATCTGTATGAATATGAACAACTATTTATACTAAGAAATCAGGTCGTCAATTGCAATCGCCCGTTGGCTGGTGATCCGCTGGCATCCATCCGGTCCTTGTCATTGATTGCTGATAAGCGGTTAAATTGGCCGTGAACGTTCTGTCTGCATAAATGAACCAAAACTGTAGCTCTGCAGAAATGAACTAAAACAGTCACAGGCGACACTGTCAGGTTTTTTGCAAATAAAGACGAAAAAGACGAAGGTGCCCTTAAATCTCATTTAGGGTTGCCTCACACTTTGCTAGAGTCATTTCCTTAACATTTGAGACTCTTTGGAAAAAGCGAAAAATGCGACACTGTGATTTTACACGAGATTTCTGTCAAGCGAAAAATGCAACACCGTCGTAAACTCTATGTAATTTTACAGACTGTGTAAAACCGTGTGGAACATGTAGTTGAAACACGTTCAACATGCGACTGGACTAAAGATTAAATAAATTTTAATTAAATTTGTTTCGATCTTGTTGTAGTTGACTCGAAGATGAATATGACGATGAGATACATGAATCAATTCTGAAGTGACAGGGATTTTTCAAATTTTAAGTATGCGCAAAGATCCTAAACTCTGTACAAGGTGATTAGAATATGGATAGATGAATGAAAATGTGTTCTTGATATGTTTTATGGAAGATTCTCATGCAGTAGCTATTTCGCATGCAAAAATCAAGCACACAAAAGGGATGAAGAGGAACAAGAAAATAAACAAACTCTACAGAGAGTGAGAACTGTATGGCACTTGTCAAACAAAACTTTCATTCATCAACATTGATAATTCACCTTAACTATTGCAATATCCCATTGGTCTTGTAGAGTAATGAGAAAAACTCTGATATGCCCTTGTTAAAAACATGTTGGATTTATCTCCTCTACTCTCCTAAATCCTATTTTAATCTGTCTCCATTCATGTTGCATTTTTACTCATGTTGTCGCATAGTCTACATATTTACATATAAAATAAGACAGACAAAAAAAAACGTCGCAGCCTTTTCACGCTCATCCCATGCAACTGTGCTAACAGATTTGACAACGACAACAGCCATCCACGATCTCCTATAGATAGCACATCCACTTTGTACTTTCTTCATCTGCACACCTGTAAAATTGTGTATATATTGAATATTACTTGCGTATTCAAAGTGTGTGAAAATAATAGCATCAGAAACTTATTAAAGATAGACGAAGTAGATGCCTTGCGCATTGATTCTTTTGTATTGTCAGTAACAGATTCATTCTTTTATAAATTGAATTAGCTTTGTAAAGCACGTGGTTTCGTCCGCTATTGTTTTGTGCTCTACAACATTATTGACATGTATATTTTGCTATACTTAATCTGATAATCGCTCTGTTTTGTTCTGTGTTCATATTTGTGTCAATATTGCTATGCTTTTCTACATTCTGTCTAACTCTCTTATTGCTCAATCTGGTAATCTGTTCTTAGCGTATTATTATTAGTCTAGTTGTTGACGACTAATATTTAGTCTTATCTTTCGCGACTAATTCACAATTGATTATCAATCGAACTCATTCTAGCTCTTCGCGAATCATTCGCGACTAATAATTTGTCTAGCTGTTCGCGACAAATTATTATTCTGATGTTTTGTTGCTTAATGTTTGGGTACGTAATCAAATCGACCGTGATTTCTATCACTAACGTTTTGTTCGTTTCTGATAGGCATAGTCATGCTTAGGGAAAGAGTAATATAGCTCATTTCGATGCGCACGAACACTTTCCGTTCGAGTTCGTTTCTCGTTCGAGTTTCTCGTTCGCTTCTTTTCGTGTTCGTTTTTCTTTCAAGCTATTTTAGTTTCTCACACTCACACACCCTCTTTCTCCAACATGGTATCAGAGCTATTTTCGTAGCCTGATAAGCTTCCACAGTACAAGACTTTACTAGCTGATAGAGTAATTGTCTTCTTGTTCTGTAATTCAGTACCAGATATTCATACTTAAGTCACTGATGGTTTCTTTTGTTCTATCACTTAGACTAATCTTCCACATGGATTTCCAAGGGAAGGCCAGTCCCATCATGGACAAGCTTGATGGAGCCAATTACCATCTGTGGATATTTAAGAAGAAAACTCTACTAATGGCTAAAGAATTGTATGATGTTGTTACAGGTGCAGAAGGGAAACCCGAAGCAAACAACGCAACAATCACCAGATGGAAGCTGAAGGATGGAAAGGCTTTCGCGCTGATCATCCTATATATTACGGATACCCAGATCGGCCATGTATCCGAGGCCCAGACATCGAAAGAAGTCTGGGACATCTTGAGCACACTATACAAAGTGCAAGATATAGCTTGCAAACTACATCTCAGGAAGAAATTTTACTCCCTCAAGATGGCAAATGGTGATTCCCTGCAGAATCACATCAATCAATTCAAGAACCTGCTAGGGCAAATGGCCGCTATCGGATCTATCATGGGACGATCAAGACACAGTGATGTAACTGCTAATAAGCTTGCCAAGCTCATACGACAACTGAGTGATGATCATCATGACACATCCAAAACTAACTCTTTCGAGAGTCATTACTATGTTGTTGTAGGAAGACACGCGGTAGGAACGAAGCCTCAAGTTTCTCAGCTGATTCTCATGCTTTATACACCAACAACATCACGACTAAGCAAAAGAGTACATTGCTAGAGGATTGTTAGACATTGCACATTCAGACATTTGTGGCCCGATAAAAAATCCTTCGCTGAAGGATGCAAAATATTTTATAACTCTTATTGATGAATTTTTCAGAAGGAATATGGGTCGCCCGAGGGTATCTTTGCGTACTTTGGGACTTTTGCCAGATTGTCTTCTTCATCACTCGCTTCAATAGCCCTGGTGGCACTAAGATTTTTCTTTTATAGTGCGTTCGAGGTGGAAGGGTCACCACAGGTGCATGTCGGTCTACATAGGCCAAATGCCTCCTGGCTATTTGTGGATTTCTCATCGGGCAATCTCGGCATGGATGATTAACTCTGCATTGTGAACATGAGGGATCAAATGTTGATGGATCCCCTCGATGTGGACATTCAGCACGGCAGTGTTTCCCTCCGCATCCATAGCATCTTACCGAGTGCAATACACCATCGCCTCTAAGTTGATAGGCATACACTGGTAATAGATTCCCTTTAGGATCTTCCACAAAGTAGACTTGGTAGACTGTTATGGTCCTCCATTGAATTTGGTGACATGCAAGAGGATATAACCAAAACTTCTACCTTGCCACTGTTTGTTGAAGAAACTCGTGATTTCGATGGATCAATCTAACATCCATCCTTCTGGTGAGCTCCTTGTTGGCTTGATTTTGCTTCTGACCGTTGAACCGCTAGATCTTTCTGTCGACAAGCCTGTTGCTCTGTATTTTGTTCCTTTTAACAAGCACAAATTTTTGATTGGACACCTGGTACTTGGATGATCTCCAAAGTAGATGGTACATTCGTCCTTTTCAAGAAACTTAATAGAGCGAGCATAAGCTTGTTGACAGCTTGAACTGCAAGGTTCTTGTCTTCCGCTGCACTTGATCTGCTTGACCTCGCTGCACTTTGTTTGCCTTGCATGGGGTTTCATTCTTGTTGGGTCATTGCTCATTGTTGACCTTTGTTTCTCTTATTCCCATCTAGATAGGGAAAATCCTTCTTCTCGAGTGAGATTTCCATCAAGGCAGCATCCTTACAAAGTCTGTGCAAGCGACGCATAGGATGCTAACTCTTCCATACCAGATCTATCCTTTTGGCAGTCCGACATAGTATTTTGCCATGATGATCTATTGGGAAATCGGGGGATCACAGTCCTTCACTAGATGATAGATCC